>JAMKCH010075947.1:0-171192 GCA_023653785.1 Ophioderma brevispina
TAAATCAACAAGCATTTTTGTTCAGTTTTCTTTACTTACCATTGAAAATGCCGCACTTAAAACAAACACGGATTACCACCCCTCGGGGGAATTACCCATTGATATAATTTTAGTGTGAATATTCTGGAGTTCTATATCCATTTGCCTAGATAACCACCATCCTTGAATGACTCGGACAAGTTGCAGCAAGATTTGCACAGAATTAAACAGTTTGATAAGACGGAATAAAAATCGATACATTTCTTCGTCATTTTTCGGCACTGGTGCTGCCCATCTTTGCAGGCAACAGGAAATTTATGGAGCATTGAAATATGGTGAGATATCACTTCCAGGGAGGTGGGAAGAGTTAAGAGTATTCTTGCCACAGTTGATCGTTGTATTTTAATTGGCGACTTGGGACTAGTTGGACTTTAAACACTTAATTGCCCAGGTTTTCACTCCCGTGGTGCCCAGGGGGGGGGGGGGGGGTTCCATGGGACCCCCCCCTAAGGAAACCACTTTCCCGAGGGAAATTTTGCACGAAATTTATAACACATGTGAGGGTCATAAGACAACCCCAAATCAAGCATAAAAAAGAGATTGTTATTTTGGGTGGCAAATTAGGGCAACACTTGTGTTCAAACACCGAAAAATTGGCAAAAAGACGGAAAATTCAAATTAGCCTTGTTCTTACAATCAAAACATTTTCAAACAACTTATTTTATGTTGATAATCTATCCTAGAAGACCCAAATTACTTTATTTAAACAAAAACCCCAGTTTAGGGATCCTGTATTTTTTACGTTGTTGCAAAATACACGTCATTTTCCCATGAGAGTCTGTACAGTAACGGTTTGGCAACGTACATGATGAAATTGTTTGTTCAGCACATAAAGGTTCATTATGTTTTTAATGTGACTCATAATTGTTTACACTTACATGTATGTGTGAACTTTATATCAGCAAAAAAAATTTGCTTGTTCTCGTTTTCTTATTCTTATTTTTAAATATTCTCAATGACTTCCGTTAGTGCCCTAGGGGGGGGTTTCCTGGGACCCCACTATATCTCATTAGGCTTGGCCGATTTAATTATTTGGGTTGAAAGAAGCGGATTTAAATTCAGACAATTTACCAAAAATTCGGCGCAAAAAATCGCACGCGTAAAGCGACCAGCGCGAAAACAAATTTTGGGGTCCCATAGGAACCCCCCCCACCTTGGTCACACTTTAAGTGTAAAGTGGGGGTAGTAATAGAGAGGTCAATATGGTGAGTTACTCCATTTTTGAGAGTTAGATATGGCAAGTTTGGGATGTGGCGACTTATATTGATGTATTTGGGGTGTTTTGAACCCTACAAAATGAAGGCCTTTTTGAGAGTTTTAAATGTGGGGAGTAATTCAGAGTATTGCAGAGTTGTGTTTGGTAAACATTTGGTTTGGTGTGTTTGTTAATTTCGAATGAGTTTTTAGAAATAAAAAAGAGGTTTGTACTTGCAAGTATAGGGAGGGTATTTGTTAGAGTGGTAAATATATGGTATGGTATGTTGTCACCTTCACAGTAAAGAAAGTATTTTGATGTAAACATACTCTTCATAATTGCAAAAGTAATGTTGGGACAGAAGCAAACAAAAAAAATATGATACTCTGTGGTAACTCGCCATATTTAAACTCTCGGAACAACCTGCCTAATTCAAAATGTAAACATAAACACCAGTCATTAACACACCACATCAAAACTTTAACGTAACTCTTCTCATACTCTGAAGGTAACAATCCCATATTTTTAACTCTCAAAATGCCCCCCGTCTCAAGTACAAAACATCACTAATCCCTAACAACACGCTACATCACAGCGTTTGCTAATATATTCTTCATGCGTTGCTTTGAAGTGACAAATCTCACCGCATTTTAACTCTCCAAAAGATGCTCACTAGTGTTAAGTACAAACATTACAACATGACTTTCCGTCGATTGATTTTTATTTCCGTCGGTTAATATTTTTCATATTAGTTCTCATTGACTATACAATATTCAGAATTTACATGGGCCAATAATTTGTAGGGAACATAGTCATATTCTAAAAAAGATGTCCTATTCATTTGTATGTATAGGCTGGTAGCTAGCTGTAGCTATAATGTTAAATGGCGGCGCCATTGACAAGAACGAATTGTTTTTTATTTCGTATAATAAATTCGATTCCAACTGGATGTTTTAAAATTCGAATTAAAGTTCCACTTTAAATTACAATGTGCAAATTAACGGCCTGGAAAATTTGAACACAAAATTTACAGTATTTTGCTGTCTTTAAATACAGTATAAAATAAAAAGTTACAATTTCATTGTAAAAGGACACGTTAATTTTTTACAGTGTTGGCCTTTGTGTTAATTATGTTAATTTAAAAAAATTGTTTAGAATTGTTTTTAAATACCTCTAAAAGTGTCAGAGGATTGGCTCAAGAATCTCCTAGATTGCTGGTAATACAAATCATAGATGTAGGAGAGAAGGAGAAGAAAGCGCTTTAAAAACCCCTTTGGACGATGATCATCGCTGCGCTCGTAATTTTTGTTAAAAAACAGGTACGTTCGTAAAAATATTGTCTGGTACAATACCAACACGAGATCAATATTAATGCTGATGCATGTGCAATAACATTGCATCGATGTCATAGTTAAGAAGATAGCGACCCATAGATGTTTAAAGAATGTGCAGTTCTTTATAAAGCATGAAAATTGGATAAATGTTTAAATTAAATACGCTTATTGTATTGATTATTTAAAGCATGGAACCACGTCAATATCTCAAGTCATCAAACAGGTCATTTGGGGTCATTTGAGGCCCATTTTATTAAAAGTCGGAGGATAGCATGTTCCCAATATGAGTTAATTGAGTCTTAGTTTGATTACATTGCAAAATAACACGTAATCATAGATCAATGTTAATGCTGAATACATGTGCATCAACATTGCATCGATGTACATTACAACGCTGTGGTAAATATTGGCGAGGGGACGTCATTTTAACAATACTTGTACACGGATATCTGTGATTATTAAAACAGATTTTCTCTGAATTGTAAAATCGGTATATCGCCAAGGGTCCTAGTATTCCTAATATGTGGCCAACTTCGGGGACAAAATTGAAAAAAACGGGCAACTTTGAGCACTGTGAAAAGTTTGGTGTCATTGTTTAGATACGGCAATTTTCTCTCCAATTCAAGTTAGATTTGTCTCCAAATATAATACTTTAAGAAATACGGCGTTAAAAAACATTCAAGTTCAAAGCCGAAACGTACGAGTAAAAACTAGAGTCAATGTAACTCATCTTAGGAACAGGCGTATCTCCGACTTTTTTGGACTGAATACTCAGAATTTCGGCTGTAATCGACTCAATCGCTTTGTTTTCGTCTCCACATTGAAACAAACCACTGCGCATCGGGGATATACCTTCTGCGCCCACAGGTCATGACTGTTCAACTGAGTGTGCCACGAAATCGTCAAAAACAGAGGGCCGCTTCTGGCGGCGTGATTCATGGAACATGAAAGATTACTCCCTGCGAGAAGATGCCTTTGTTGGTCTATGCTTTACAATGAGTTGCCAAGTGATATATGGGATAATCGTCATTGCGTTAATGCAAGTAGAGAAGGGCTTTATCCTTTCTCCTACCTCTATGTTCATACCTCGAGAGACTTGAATCCAATATGGACATTGATTGCGTCAAAGGTTTAGGCAGATGATTCAGTCTGATGTGACTTCAGCAGTAGGTGTTGCCCCTATAATCTTGCTGATAGTATTAAACTGATAGTAGGTGCAACGCAGCGGGCAAAACAAACAGTTTTAATGGCCAGGTGGTTTTTTTTTCTCATCAGTAAACAAATTCTTAAAGCTACTTGCCATAACGACCATTCTTGAAATGTACCGCGACTTCTTGCGCAGCATTAGAACTACGGAGGCGTATCTGACTATATAATGTTGACGCGCACGTATTATTATAGGCGAAGATAAGTCCACGGTTCGGTAGATGATATTTTTACGACGTTTAATTTTCGGTTAGCTAAACGACTTGTTAAAATAGTTTTAACGGCGGTTTTTTTTAAACTGTAGTTTAGCTAATCACAGTTTTGGCCTAACCACCGTTTTTATTTTAAACATTATTTGAGAATACGGCCCATATATATGTTCGAAAAATAAAAAAAATTATAAACAAATAATACTCTAGTATATAAAACCCCACACAGAAAAAAAATCAAATATTATAGTTAAAATTGTCGCCCAATTTCGTGATAGTTGTAATGAAATCTGAGGTGTCCCCCAAATAGTGTCCTAGTCATACACATTAATTGTTTCAGATACCTTCATCGATATCTTCAGCAAGCGTCCGCACGGGACAGCTAATATCAGAGAATGAGTGTCCATGGGACATCAGGTTTCTAGTGAGTGCGTGTCCATACAGAACAGTAGTTACAAAGACAGATAGGTCCCACGGACAACGGGTTATAGAGATGCGAGTGTCCGACGCGACGGCACATTATGAGATGCAAGTGTCCGACGGAAGGCATGTTTCAGATACTGGGCGTCCGTAGGACAGAGACACAACATTGTTTCAGAGGACTGGGCGTCCGTAGGCAGACAGGCAGTTTCAAGACTGGGCGCCTAGTCTCTGAAAACATAATGTCCTAACGGACATTTGATTGGTTTGGACACTCAGGCCGTATTCCAGAAACTGTTAGCTAAAACGCAATTTTAGCTTAAAAATCGCCCGCGTAGTAATTTAAATTGCCGTTTAAGCCAAAACGCGTTGAATATCTTAACCATTGCTTCTGAAAACGAAACTTTAAACTCAAGTAACATCGTTGTTATTAAAAGAAGCTTACTTGGGTGTATAAAAGGCCCTATTGAGTTTTAAGGTTGAGGCGCACACAGTGTAATCATGCTTTCGTAGCTTTTTTTTATTTAAAGTGCTACATGGACTGGCGCGAATGATATGAGAATGATATGCCCCCATTGGTGATTTGTAAACCTGACAGTGCAATGAGGCCGTGAACTTGACGAAAACGCCACGCACTAAAACACGTTTTTTAAACTAGCTCCGTACCTAGTTAAATTTTGACGCAGTTTGGCGAAGTTAAAATTACGTTGAACTTTAAACTTACTTTCGGGGAATTGCGTTTAATTAAGCGATACGTTTATTTCACCATATAAACGTTCCCCCCGCCTTAGCTTAAAATCACGCTAAACAACCTTATGGAATACGGGCCTCAGTTCTTTACACCGGCAGAAGCTGGGAATGCCAAACAGGACTCGCTGTGCGGGAGTAGTGGCGACCCCCACAGCAACATTAAGAGGGAGTCTGGCCCAACGCCAAAGACAGAGAGATGGCACTCTGCCGCGGGCGCACCACCATTTGAATAGCATTGATTTAAATATTCTTTAAGTTTTAAGAACGATTCAGGAAATTCCCAATTAAGGAAAAATTGTCTGTATTCCCCAAAATCTTGTTGCATTGCGGATTTTGTTTTGCCTATGGGAGACAACCTATTCCAAACGTTATCTTAAACCATGGAGTCCATCTACAGAAAACTTTCCCCTCATTTTCCTTGATTTTTTCTTTGATCAATTTGATGTATTCTGTATCAGATTAAAGGGGGAATTGGCACTATGTTATTTTTAATATTCCAGATTGTATAGTAATTATAGAATGATCTGTCTTATCCAGGTTTCAATTTTAACATGGTCGGACAGTGCCGCAGTTCTTTAGATATAAGGAGAAGAAATCTAACCATGCTGTTTTATTAGATGATTATAGAAGATGAGACGTTTATTTTCAGAGTTTTAATTTCGCCACGGGTCCATCATATATTACTTTATTTCAAAGTAAAAACTTTAGTATGGCTTTTGGATTATTAACATGTAAACTGATTTTATGGTTCCATATTGCCCCCCCCCCCCATCACCCACCCCCACTTATTAGTGTTAACGTTAGAGGAACGTTAGGAGGAATTATTTACTCTTTGTCTTAGGAGCCAAAGGTGTCTTAGAGGGATTCCAGGAATTTCTTAGGGTTACTGTATCTTACTCGAGTTTCATTTGTGGAAGGTATTTGTGATTTTGCAAATTATATCACATTGGATCTGTGATTCTTTAATTTACAGTAACCAATATAACAATCGGATTCACATGATTGTTTCTTGAACTTACGGGATAACTTATCTATAGTTATAATATTATTTAAGAAGCTCCCCATAGTGCAGTAGAATTTTGTTAACACGAAATACGCTTTATAGGCACAATAGCATCAAGAATATCAGTAAAAATTCTGTTAATTAAAAGCGCCCAGGCAGGTTTTGACACAGAGCCGAACAGTGAGGCCAGTCAGTTTCCGCAAACGGTAATAAATTAAGAACAGCGGACTGAATTTTGAAGTGTTCTTGTTCTGTCAATATCATTAAGATGTTTTTTTTTAATTCTCTGGTACAGAAAATAGGGAGTGATCAATCCAACAGAAACAAGGCCAGATTGACAGATTTTTTATTATGACTACAGAGAATGTGATCAAGAAGAGTGGCTCTGTAATCAGCTGCTCGAGGCCAGAATATGAAAAACTCCACATATTTTTTGTATAAAAGTTATCTTTTTTTTTCAATAAAAAGGATATAAAATCATGAGTTCAGTATTAGCTTATGTATCAGCAGAGGCAAAAAGTTATCACAACTTGACCTGGGTGAGATTGATATAGCCATAAGACAAAAGTTCCATTTGAAAAGTTGAGCAGGAATTTGAGCCGTAAGGAATGTTTTGCGTTGGCAGATAAATATATTGGATGAAGACTTGCGCCGTTTGACTTCACCCAATATATCCAAATCCACCCTTTCAGCCATGTTGTCAGCAGTTTTTTACGGGCTTTGTGTGAATAAATCTTCTGGACTCCCGCCCTAACTAGGAAACCAAGCCTTTAGACGTTTGGTGAATTGGATTGTCCTTTCACCCACAAGGTCATACCATATTTAAAATTACACAAAAAAGTAGTGGGAAAGTGGCATTTTGTCGTTCCAGTTCCTGATGATGTCCAAGCCAGCTTGGTATTGTTCACGGCATATTTTATGTTAAATTTGGTTTGCTTTCTGACGAGATTTTGTTGTCACGTTATGATCCATGTAAAGAAAAACCAGGAAAAGCGTGCAGCCGTAAGACCCAATATATAAACGACCGAAGTTAAGATGGCACAAAAATTAAATTGTAGGAACAGATTTCTTTTGATGGTTCCGTGACATCATGGGAATCCTCTCAAGCACGTCTAGTAATGGAAATTTGGTCTATGTTGTAATCATTATGCAGGGTTATTCCTTTTTAATCATTTGTGTGACCAAAACAGAAGGAGGGAATAGAAATACGTGGGTTTTTTTTGTCCAAGCAGCAAATAAGTAAGGAATTTACAAAGCCCAGCAATTGTATATAAGTCCTCTAGCAAATTACTTACGTTGTTCGTTACCTAACAAGTAGAAATGTAATAGTAAACCGGGGCCTTAAAACACGAAACCGTCCTTCTCTTATTGTCTTATGCCCAACAACGCGGTTACTTCATGATCTCGATACATGTAGTGGTGGCAATTTAGTTACTCTGTATGCATGACATAATGATTAGTTGTTATTTATTGACGTTTAATTACCTTATGCTACCGCTATCGCCATCTCATTTGTGTTTCACTATTAATGTGTATGTGAAATCAAGTGATTAAAAATAATAGAATTTACTCATGGCTTACATATTTGTTAATTGTTGGCCCATAGTAGGCCTATATATTACATGAGGAATGGGGAACTAATAATTTGTTATATTTTACAAATTGCATTGTATCACCAATTTTCATATTACCACTTCGTATACCGGTTGTGAAAGTAATCATCGTCAGAGATATCATAGTCCGGGCGTCCATGACGGACAAGGAATAAAGCGTGAAACTAATGTTACATCAGGGACGTACTAATAGAGGAAAGGACCCAAACACACTTAGTTTTCAAATGGACCATATACCGTTGCCCGCCTTTGTTATTAAATCCCCATTACCAGCTAAGATAATGCGATACGCAACCTCTCAGCATGGGCTGTACTGCATTCGCTTGAATTGTCTTTATTGAACATCAATTCCTATAAATTTGGTACCTAACAGTATAGCTTAGAATTTATTAACGTTACTCTTTCCATTAGGTATCAACACAGAGGTAGAAACTAACGATGACGTCACTATGGACGTAATAAAGGTAGAGTACAGTTTAAAATATGCATTATAGAAGAGAACATGGATATTTTGCAAAATTTAATGGCTCAAAATTAATATTGCAACATATTGTAAACCTTTTCCATCATTAGAGACTGTTATGACGTCATTAGGACATGTTAGTATGTTGGTTATCATTTGGTATCAAGGAAAGAGGAGGACCTGCTATCTATTTGCAACTTAAATCAAATGACTGTGATATTTCCGGTGTCGTACTGGGGCGTACTGGGCGTCTTGGTATTTCCCTCCTGAAAGGGGTGGGGGGTGGGCAGTGGCGTCGTCGTAACTTTATTTTTGACAGTTGGGGGGATGGGGGGTTGCATTGAAAATTTTGGGTGAAATGGGGTTTGCTGAAAAGATGCACATTACGCGGCTACATTTTTGCCATTAGAAGCTAAAATCCTTATTAAGAATAAGGGGTAATTTGAACAAAATGCGCGCAAAAAGTGCGGAAGGAAATTTTACCATTTTTAAAACATATGGTAAAATATGAGGTTATTTGGGGTCAAAAAACGTGTAATGCGTATCAACATTGCGGGGGGATGATCGTCCCCCTCATCAAAATATTGGGGGATATAATCCCCCATCCCCCCGGGTGAGAATTTTGTTTATCCTATGGAGGGGGTGATTGTCCACACCCTATCCCTCACTTTGGATTCACCCTTACCTTTCCTATACCCCGTAGTTGTTTTTAATGGGGGCATGAAACGTAACATAAATGTCATGGGTATTCTCATTTGACACCGGGTTTTGGATTGGGCAAAAAGATAGACAAGGCGTAACAACCCCCCCCCCCCCTTCGGAAGACGCGGGTTAATTATAATTTGATACATTAATTAGGTATAAAGTAGGACTTATCACATCTTATTTCAGATGAAACTGACATTGGAATCCGTTCGACATGGTATCGACTATCAAACAGCCACAATCGGTAAACAAATTCAACATACCCGGAAGTTAAAATATTACATTTTGTGGGTTTTCGATGTACATTTACAGTGTTGCGCGCTTGGGCGCCACTATCAGAAGTTATACGTTGTTACAGGTACATTGAACTTTCATAACCCTGTTTTTCAAGAGTCAAAAGTGATCGGCACGGGGGTTTCATATATTTTCACCATATTTTAAGACAATTACGGTCACAAAATCACCCAAATGCAATCTTATTTTTCTACAGTCTAGCTCCACACAGGAATGACGATTTTTGATGGGGTTTTCGGTACTTCTGAACAAAACTTCTCCTTTCTTTGGTGACACCAACTTTCCCAACAAAAGATGGAAATTGAATGTACTGTGCACTTTCCAAAACCCCCGACAGTCAGGGGGTCACACACCGTCCAATTACAAAGTTTTGTGGACAGTTTTTCCCGTAGTCACTGACATCGACCGCGCCAAAGAGATATAGATCACAAACGGTCTCGGTCTATGCAAACTGAATACACAACGAGTTGCCTTTTGTCGGTGATGGTAAGTTCGATTAGGTATTTGGTGGTTTTCGCGTTGGTTGTCCTCCTTTCTATTATGTCCATGGTTCCATGAAGAGTCAACTGAATCGATTGACCTATTTTTCACCATTGTTCCCGGACTGTGGCCGGATGACTATATCTCAGCCCCAGGCCTTGTGCCTGAATTTCCGGGCTGTGACTGACTGTGGTATGGACAATGAAAATCATTTGGGGGGGCTCACGTTTTTTAAGGGAGTCCCTGTGTACGTTACAAAATGTCTTCTCACTTTTGTACTCAAAGCTTTTACTACAGCACCTTTCCAATACACAGGCAATGCAAAACAAAAATCACATACGATTTTTATTTCTAATGGTTCTAGCTTACTGAAACCTAGAGTACGGTGAACATAACAATAGTGGTGGAAAAGGAATTTCCCAATCCCAATTCGTATTTTTATTGGCAATTATGATATTCTAATACTCATCATTAAGTGACATGACAAGAAGCGACACTTTATATCTATTCTTATTTTTTTAAAATCAACTTTATACATTCTTGATTGAAAATTAAATTGATTTTCAATTGCATAGTGATCATGTAAAATCTGTTATATCGGGGCATAACACGAAACTGCCCCAATGGATGTTTTCAGATAATGGTCCATAAATGTACCAGACCCCAATATTACACCAACTAAAAAAATCTCATATTCCTAAAAAAAAATTAGTTCCATCACTTTATTAAAATCTCCAGTAATAACAAAGAAAACTTAAAAAGCAAACCCAGATCTGTGCTCCAGGAGAATGGAGACACGCAGGGCACTACTAAAAAGATTATAATAAAGATTAATTATAAATATACAAGATTAAGCAAACAGCTAAAATATTCAAAAGTGGGTGGTTATCCCATTTTGGGTCGCATTTAGCATGAACTATGGAAAAGATAGAGAATGGCAAGCTTACCTTATGTTATCCCGAAACTTTGGAATCGGAGGCCCAGTTTTGGTAAGTTTCAGAATTTTCTTTAGTCCTGGCTATCTTTCCGGATAGATGTACCCACGACTCCAATTTCTAATCGCAATATATTTAACATTGAACCATTACTCTCATTTCAGAAACAAGTGCCCAAAAGTATATTTTTTTCTCCTATCTTCTTTGGTGAGCTTCCTTAATGTTGAGTTCAAATAGGACAGTCCACCATAATGCAAACTTTTTTTTTTCAACCCTTCCAAACAGACATATATCGGGGTAGATTGGTGACATATCCCCTAATAGATGTTCGATGTGTTCCCCCCGACTAGAACCGACATATCCACAAGTAATTATAGGTTTTTCAGAATCATTTTAGGAGCATCATTTTAGGCGAAATCCGGTTTGAATTGTTCTATCAATGTAGCGAGAATGGTATATGCGCCAAGTAATCTCCCTTGCTCCACAGAAACTCTACAATGATTTAAGATATGGTGGAGGGTGGCTCTATTAGAGCACAGTTGCACTACACTCAAAGCTTTTTCCCCATCTCTTAGATTACCTTAGTATTGAAGTGTCCGTCAAAGAATGAAAGAAATTTACAGACCCCTGTATAGGGGTTAAACACACTCTTCCAGTGGTAGGCCTTGGCTTCTGCTGAAAGTAGTACAAAAAAATCGACCTTGAACGAGCAAAGACTTTACATGATTGCCAATAACATGAATGGTATTATTAATGACTGCTGGCAATCTCTGACACATTTTTAGGGATGCCCTTAGGTGCAATTACGTTGCCCCTCATGTCAATCAATTTTCTAGAACCTAGTCTTAAATGTGCCACTTGTCAACATAATAACCTCACCAAATTAAAATCATTCGGATGTAGGCAGAGGGAGCCACCGTGAGCTTAGTTTTGTACACAATTCAATATCTTGTTTATGAGCCTCTGATGAGACCTCTTTAACCTGTTATCAGCGAAAGGTGTTGTAATAATTTTAGAACCATTCAATCATAACCGTATTGAAGATCTGTTTCCAAGAGATTCAAGTAGATTGGATTGAACAAAAAAATGAAAATGATTGGGGATAACGGTCGCCCTGAAAGATCCTTTTTCACAAATTAAACTGATCAATCCATGAGTGTGTAGTACACGGCCCTTAGAAGACAACTAAAGATTTTTGAATGTAAAGTCTAATCATCGGTGGAACATGCTCCTCCGAGAGTAAAGTGGATTAGATCATGAGAAACTGTAACCGACGGCATCTTCCAGTTCGAACCCGTAATGTTGAACCGTCCCCCTCTTCATTTTTTTGCTTTAGAATATTGATATTTCTGAAGAACTTGGTTATTTTCGAGACAACCCATTTTTTACCTTTAAGAAAGGCTTTTTGGAAGCTAGTATTGATCAAATTTAGTGTTCAATGATATGACGGAAGCCTATCAGCGATTATTTGGTGGAATATTTTACCAATGCAAGATGAAGCGCAATCATTCTAAAGTTTGGACGGCATTTGTATCACCTTTCGTATGAATCAAAAACATATTACTATCAGTCCACGAAATGGTGGTTTTAACCCCCTGTCATTATCTTATTATAACCGTTGCTAAAAATGGTGAGTACATGACACTGCTTTAGCAGTCCATTTTCCTGACAAAAAATAATCGTTGAATTATATTGTTTTTGGAACAATCTGCCACTGCATTTGTGTGGCGGTATGGTGTTTAATCCCGTAGGATGTTCATGCTAAAAATTGGTGTTGGGTTGGGCCTAGTCCATCAGAAAATAACAGGGCTTACTTTTCAGCCCCTTGCTTCTCTTCTCTGGTTTCAACGTTGTACAGGGGTAAATTGGGCAATCAAGTTAATTACATATGTTCTTGTTGAGAGATTAGCACTACGGATCCCGAAATTGTTTTTCCGCGCTGGCCGCTTTACCCGTGGGATTCTTGGGCGCCGAATTTATTTGTAATTGTCTGACTTTTAAATGCGCGTCTTTGCATACCAAAAAATAAAACGGAGAAGATATATATAAAATTTGTGGGTCTTCTAGAATAGATATCACATAAACTAAGTTTTCAAAAAGTTGATGTAAGCGCCAGGCTTTTCAAATTTCCGTATTTGTGTCCAATGTTTCGCTATGTTAAAAAAATGTTTTTCCCTATAATTTTCAGCCTGAAAACAATTTCATTTTTATTGCTGATTGGGGGTTGTCTTATGACCCTTCACATGATTGTGGTATAAATTTCGTGTCCCAAATCCTTCGGGAAAGTGGTTTCCTTAGTGTGAGGTCCATTCCCCCCCCCCCCCCCCCCTTGGGGGGGCGCTCGTACCGGGAGTGAAAACCCCTTGTCATTAAAGACTGACTCAGAGAAGTACGATAGCCCCTACAATGCTTAATTTCACAGTTAGAGATTGAATCAGATTTTCTTCGTTTTCATGCGTAAACATTTATGCACCGGTGGCCATAGGATATCGTGTATAACAAAGTTCCGGATCCGGAAGTTTATAACAACTTATGATTTTCTGATGAAGACTTCGATTTGAGCTTAGTTATTGCACACAGTGAGTAGTATAATGGACAGGGCATTATGTATATACTAAAACCCGATTGTAATAAAATTTAGTGCCCCCTCATCGGAAAATCTCTGAGCCAAACCTTTAAGTGTTAAAATAAGGTAAAGTCTTGTCTAGATCTGACCAATAGTTACCAGGTAATCAGGCTACCAGTTTCAAGGTACCCGGGATACATTGCTCAGAATGTTGTTTAAAGTGGTGTCAAATGGTTCCTCCTCTTTTCGTACTGAAACCCGAACATTGCATTTACACACCGGATTGGTGATAGCAACATCTGCAACATCCAGGAAAAGTCTCGGTGACCCCTGAGACCATGGTAGAACCACTCATACATTTTGCCATGATTAACTCCAACCAAATGCCACCACACTGTACATAATACATTTAATGGATCCTACGAACACTTGTCCCAGTTTCAATCAAATCTAAGGCATCAGGTAAATTTAAGGTTGGACTGTGGCAAATAATATATACTACTTCTTCTAGTTCTTATAAGGAGACAAACATGTTAACTTTACATTCACCACCCCAACACAAATTTGACTCTATTTTCAACAACTTTCCCCCTAGAAGAAGGGGCAGCTCAGTCTTAAAACTGAAAATGACCCCACCATTTCTGACATTCTTATCCCTTGAATTCAAAATAGGCAAGAATCAATTTTTAGCAACCCAAAAATTCTACGGGAAAAACGTTTGTTTCATCATGACCATACCACACTATTTGGAACCTTGACCCTTTTGGCCTTCTGTATAGAAGCTAGGTTACCTGTGACGTCAATATTCCGGACCAACGAAAACACGCCGGCAGTATGCGTGAGCAACTGCATGGCTTGTGTGGCTTTTAAAAATTCTCGCTCAATCAGGTGTGATAGGCTATTGAATAATTAGTGACGGTTTGGACTGCAAATTGTCGACAATAACCCCTCCCCTCTTTACAACAAAAGCAACCCTTTTATTCGAAGGATAGTAATAATAATTTAAAAAAATGATGGTTGTGGTCAAAATCTTTGGTTGGCAGGGGTGTTTGTTGGGTAAAAAAGTCACGTTTTTGATCTCAAAAACTAAGATATCAGGATATTATTAATTTCTTAGCAAAACAATTTAATCATCATGGCAATACTATCAATATCTGACATTTATATTATCGATGTCTGTTTTATATATACCATATATAAAGGGTCTAGAATTTTATCCTCCAAATCACCTTTTTTTCCTAACAAAACCTTCTTTTTATCACATGTCACCACAAAAAGTTATTACCTGAACACTTTATGGCCAAGTATAACAAACCTATATCAATAAAACAAAAAAGGATACTATAAAAATAAGATTGTAATATGTTTACCTTTAAAAAAAAATTAAAAATAATAATTTCGCTTAACTTGCAGCCCAAATTTCATTATTCGGCATAGAAATCATCCCTGCCACAAAATATTCAACCACAACCATCATTTTTTTAAAATCTTATATATTTATCCTTCAAATTAAAGGTGGTTGGGTTGTGTTGGTTGTTACGGTGGGGGAGGGGTAACTCGAAAAACTAGAGCAATTTCAAGGCTCGGCCGCTCCGCTAATAAGGATTCCAGAAATGTATAGTTTACTATAGTTATATGAGAACAATTACTAAAATGGCAAAAGGGTACTCTAATTTGTACAGGGGTCAACATTGCAGATGCCACAAACTATTACTTATTTTTACACCTTAAGCTAGATTAACATTTGTTCATTTTTATTACCAAAAATCGGAGCAACATCTGATTTTAACCCTTGTACAAAATGGAAATGACCTTATTTTACAATTTTAGACATTTTTACCCTTAACTCCACCGCAATGGTCATAGATGGTACGAACTATACATTTTTGAATTTTATGAATAGATGGACAATATGGCATAAATCAAGTGGATTATATTATTAAAATAATTCGAGCATTTCAAAAGTATGACCCTATATTAATAGAGAGGGTCCGTCATCATTCATCATATAGAGCAGGAGCAGAACGAAGTATCATAGGGCCTTATTTAAGGAATAACTCGGTAACTCCCACTAAAGGAAAAGGTTTGACACTTTGGTAGTTAGTATGGACCCATTAATGCTCGATAGGTATTACTCTCAATTGTGGTATCAGTTTCAATGGGGCCAATTTTTAAATTTACACAGGGGTTCAAACTTTTTTAAAATGCCCCAAATATTGTTGAAGGATAATTTCACATCTGACGCTTTAAAATAAACACGCAAATCTGCTGTTTACATTTGTCATTTAATGAGATTGACTAGTAGTAGTAGTGAACGGTATATCTTATCGCGATTATCTGACCATCTTAGTGTGGGGCGGTATGCACTTTTGAGGATATACATTTCTCCTTTTTTTTTATGAGATGTTCTTTTCCATAAACTTAATGTTCAAATTTGGCAATCCACTAAAATACCTTGAACATTCTGGTGTCTTTTACCAGTTCCAAAATTGGTGTCATAACTCAAATTTAAAACAATATTGATTAATATATCATTCAGACTCTCTTTGCTCAACCACTTTTCATTCACTTTCAGTTTTTCTTCAATCTTGACTGTTGATTCATAACACATTGAAATTGAACAAGCACTTAACTGAATATGTGGCGCTTAACTTCACTCACATTTTGTTGAGTGCATAACCAAAGTTAATGTATGAATATTAATAAGCTCCTTTCCGCCAACTCTGATAACATACAATTGTCCGTAGTCATGTCCCTTCCATGCCAATCTCAATTATCTCACAAAAGAATGCAATTCTATTCTGTGAATATTTACATCCTGTTTGCTGTGTGGTTTATTTGCCCAAATTTGCAATAAAAGTGAATTTCTCGAAACACATTCCTGACTGGTCCCGTGTTGTAATTGCGGGTGCCAAAAATGGATCTTTCCTAGAGCAACATGCAATGTTCCCATTGATACCTACAAGATTTCAACCATTTCCTTGACACCCCTGGATATATTTGGTATTGTAGGTACCTGAATGTTAGGTTAAAAGTGTGGATTGTTACTTCTAACTATTTTCTTTCTCTTTTACTCATGTAAATTTTGGATGGCTATTAAACAAAATAATTATGATGGGATTAGCCATTTTTTTACGGAATAAACAACAAAATAATTAAGTTTGGTTGAAATCAGTAGTAAGAACTAATGATGGTAAAAATGTAAACCATGTGTTCTTTATAAAAGTTCTTGCAGCTAGTCACAGAATGTAGTTCTGCCAGGTAGCAGGTGGTCTGTGTTACGCTGTGGTCTGGTTTCTCAGTTGGAGTCTGTTGTCTGTGGTTTGTTGCCTTCCACTGATTGTCTGGATCTTTGATCGATGATCTTTTTCTGGATCCTTCTGGCTGCGTGTGTTCTGTATTTATTTTGGTTACTTTGTAGTAGGAATGTCTTGTCCACTCTTGTCTTGGTTGATGTATTGTTCATCTGAGTGAGATTATTTTGGACAACAGAGTGCACCGTTTAAAACCTTGCTGGCATCCCTGTACACCTCTCGTCCATCAGATATTCTTCTGGCCGCAATGGACGATCCATCAATATAGGACCATCAGCAGAAAACATTGGTTTTAGATGAACTAGGTACCAATATATGACACTGGGAGTGTATAGGGGGTCACCTGAAATGAACAGAAAATGGGAGTCTGCCGGGTACCAATGTTGGGTTGCAGTCCTGGGGGTCCCCAAAGGGGCCAAAAAAAAAGGGTTGCTGGAATAGTAGATGACGAGAGGGGCTACCACTTAAATCCGCCACCATAGTGTGCGCACTACCACGCCTATATCAAGCAGCACAAACTACAGACATTTTCCTTTGGAAAGGGTCCGCCAGACCCCACACAAAGGGACCCCATATTGGGCTAGCTTAGATGAGCGAGGGGCGGTGGGACAAGTCAGAAATAGTGTCAAAATAATTCATTTGAGTTTATGGAAGTACACAGGGTTATAACCAGACAAATCGTCTCAGTTGGACTACAGGAACAGACACTTCAAAAATGGCAGCCTAAGGCTCTTCTGTCCATCTAAGCTAGCAAGATATGGGTGTACCAGCTGAAAAATTAAAGTCTGACTCAGAGATTTCTGAATATAATTTTTTAAAAATATTAATAAAAAATAGTCAATTAGCACTAAAGATTGTCACCTACAATGCTCCACTTCCAAGTTTAAGATGAATCGAGTCTTCGTTTTGATGCAGGTAAACGTTTATGTGTAATATAACATTGCCATAGGAGAATGTGTATAACAAAATTTCCTGAATCGAATTATTTAAACAAAGATGTGATTTGCTATATGAAGGACTGCTATTTGAGCTTAGTTTATTTCACACAGTGATTGTCTAGGACAAGCATTGTACATGCAAAAAAAACAATTTGTTTGAAAATGAGGGCGCCCGCACCGGGAAATCTCTGAGTTCGGCCTTAATGTAAATGATTCTAGTACACCTCAAGGAATATAGAATACCTATGACAGAACAAATATATTTGCTACCTTGGGCCTACCAGACCGCCCTAAATGGACCCTCGGGCCCATATAGGCCTAGGCTAAATATTAAAGGTACCAGGCTAAAAACAGGTTTAGATGGATCAATCACATTCTAAAGAATACAAAATTACCCCTTTACCAGAATGAACTACATTGCCTTGTTTCCACCAGAATCCATAATAAGCCCTGTTGACCAAATAACCCAATTAGGCTAGTAGTGGTAGGGCAGATTCAAGAATTATGAATCGGGTGAGGGGGTGAGGTTTACGCTCACATGAACAACCACACCTTGGCTGGTGAATACGAGTGATTTCCAAGTCATAGAATTAAAAACATACATCGTCTATTTCCACCACGACGCTTTCTATGAAAAAAGCAGCCAAGAGTAGGTAGTAATTACTAGTTTACTCAGTTGATAATATGTAAGACCTATACAATATTAATGTGGCAATAAGAAGGCACATGGTCGGTGAAGGTATCTGCGAACATATGTAATTATACCTCAAAGTAGGCCCTAAATGCATTATAGACCTAAAAGCCCTGCGGATTCATGCAATGACAACTGTGGTACATAGGGCCTAGGTAAAATTGAAGCTATGTCAGGTCCTATGAAAGATGAGTATCTTAAAAGGGGATGAACTTAATTTGAAAAGCTAAGGGTATGGCATTTATGCATCATGTGAGCTCCCGCCTTCAAAAAAAACCGGAACAAAGCCTTATGAGACACCCAGGTATAGGCAATGTCAGTAGGTGATGCAGGAGTGTATGCTCCCTATGCCTTGCAAGTTAATTACTTGAGACAATTTGTAATATGTTTAATTGACTGTGTTGAGGAAAAAATGAAGTCAATGACATATGTTTGAGTGTTACAGCCGAATGGAGGAAAAACTTTGAAAGAATTTTATTCACTTTCTCTAATGTAATCATTGTCAAATGTGGCAGCAGAGCAGTGGTGAAACCGAGGGGGGTATATGGGGGACATGGTCCCACATCAGTGGGAGGGTCTCAGGCGCGGATCTAGGGAGGGGGCGGAGGGGAGCGCGCGCCTCCGGGTAATTCTGCAAAATTTGCAAAATCCGCCCATTTTGGAAAGTTTGGAAAGTTTAGCATTAAGCAGCCCCCCGGTATTTTGACTTTTTTCAAAGCCTGGACCCGCCCCTTGGGGTCTAGCCCCTCCACTTTTAGAACAAAAAATATAGTTGAATACCGGGCACATGTGGTTGTGCAGTGGATCAGCGCTCGTCTCATCACCCGAGTATAAAATGGGTAGCGGTACCGGCAAATGATGGGCAATGCAAAACAGCCTCGCTGTGGCGGGAGGAGTGGCGAACCCCCATAGCAACATAAATGAGAGGTCTGGCACAAGCCAATGAAAAGAGAGGACCACTCCGCCTGCGGGGCACCATTTGCATTTTTGCAAAACTGATAACAGATTGAAGGTTGTTTTTTGGGCATGTAAATTGTAATGATCAGTTACAAGTCAAGATTGAGCTCTCAATTGCCGGGGTTTCATGTTTTTTTCACAAGAACAAGTCAAGAAGGTATGAACTCTGACTGTTTGTTTGAGAAATGGCAGACAAATTACAGGTTCTCAAATAGTAAGCTAAAGCCCTGTTCTCTGCAAAGATTATTTATACCAATGTTTGCATATTTAAGATCCAACGTAAGATCCAATCCAATTTAGATCCAATTTATTTCTACACCACAATATTCTTCTTTAATTAAATCTAAATTTAATTAACCCATACATGGTAGGAATCACACCATAAATAAAATAGGTGGTAGCAGACGACGTCAGTGCCGAGACGGTGGTGTTGGGGCCAGTTCGAATATGGCCCTTGTTAAATGAAAGAGTCACAAATGTGATTAAGGTGTGTCTTTAAATGAAATTTGAAATAATATAATGTGTGACTAGTTAGTAACAAACCATGTGGGGGGTAAAGATTGTGTCTGTGCCATTTTTGTATAATTTCTGAGGGGTTGGGGAAAATGTGCACTTTTAATTTTCTAGTAACATTCAACTAGTGGCGTGGACATTTTGAAAACATGAAACTTCGATGCTCTGTAGCTCAAAAATTAGCCTTCATCATATGACTGTTTTCATTTTTTGAAGGGTTGGTCCTTATCTTCCAAAAAAAAAATCAATTGAAATAACAGTCGCCTTATAGCCAGAAATGGGAAGTTTGGTGAGAGGGTCATTTTGTACCAAAGTCAATGGGGAGTTTACTTGTGTGTGTGTGTGTCTTCCTGTAGGCCGATACTCCGAAATTCAAGTATAGCTCTTTCTAGGAAGAGGCTCAAATCAAGATAGGTACTTTTTCCTTAAAAGGGACATCCTGCAAAATATTCAACATTATGACAAACTTCGGTTTTTCAAATCTTAAAATTCAATATCTTTGAATTTTAAAGGTTTAATGTATCTATCAACAAAGTAAGTTTCATAAGGAGGAATCACCTTGAGTGCGCAGGGTGACGCCTGCCCAAATGACGGAAAATGATTTCTTTGATCTAGTTAGTAACTCTTGAGCTACACAGGGAACCACTTAAGCCCGATAGGCGGCTCGGGGTGGGTTGGTAGTTGAAACCTGGGGAGTTTGAAGGGAAAGGTTAGAGAGGTTAGAGATAATGAAGAATTAAGGAAGAGGAAGGTGGGACGTGTGTGTGGTGTGCAGGAGGTGAGGTGGAGGAGGGGAGGGGGGCTAGGATGTTGGTGTGAAGGGAAGAAAGAAAGTTACAAAGTTTGTGGTGGGCAGGACATAGTGAAGGGATTGGGATGTGGAAAGTTTTGGTGATGAAAGAAAGAATTCGAGTGTGAAAAAGTGGTCGGTGGGGAGAAGGAAGGTGATTAGGGTGATGGAGGGTCCATGGATGGTTTTCGAGGAAAGAGGAGTGAGGTGATATGGGCTATGCACCACAGCGTGGAAGGAAGCGTGAAAAAGGAACAGTTTTTATGATGAGTTGGCAGATGAAGGGGATGTGCAAGTGTCGGTGAATTGGTCTATGTGTTGGTGATTTTAATGGGCATGTGGGGGAAAGGATCGAAGGTTTCGAAGGTGTTCACGGAGGGACTGGGTTTGGGGAGAGGAATCTGGAGGAAGAAGGTTGCTGGAGTTTTGTGATGAGAAAGAGAGGTTTGTGTTGCGAATACATGGATCAAGAGAAAGGGGACAAAAGGAAAGTGACCTATAGCTCAGGGAAGACAGAGATGGATTTTGTGTTATTCGGCAAGAGGAAGAGAAAATTCCATGAAGAAAGAATGTTAAGGTGATTCCAGGAGGAATTGCAAACCAAGGTTGGTGGTGGTGGTGTAGATGTGGATAAGAGGAAGGTGAAAGGTGGTGAGGAAGGTAGTGCATGAGAGGAGGGAAAGGAAAGTATGGAAGCTGAAAGAAGAGGAGACAAGAAAGAATTTTGGATGAGAGTTGGGGAGCTGTGGGGACTAATGTGTCAGATTTGTGGGGGTGCTTTAAGGAGGGGTGTTACAGGAATGGGATGAGATACAGGGTGGTGGAATTCTTAGTTTTTTGGCGTTTTGAGGTGAAGGAGCGATAGCGAGAAAGAAGGATAGAAGGATGCATTTAAAGATATGAGAAAAAAACAGTATCTGAGAGGAAAGAGATAAAAGTAAGGGTATAAGAGGTTTAAAGAAGCGAGCAAGAAAAAGAAGATGGTTGCGACGGCTATGAAGGAGGAGGCAGAGAAGGAAGGGGCTGAGTGAGTTGCGAGAGAATCCAAACCAAGTGTATAAGTAGTGAAGGCAATGAAGAATCATGAGAAAAAGGAAGATGTTGAAGGGGGAGGGAAGACGTATGAGGGGAAGTGATGCAAAGTTGAATTAGTTAGTGAGGGCAAGATAGAGGGTTAGATGGTCGGAGTCTGGACGAGAAAGAGCATAGGAGGAATAATGGGGGAAGGAGCGAGAATGAGAGGGATCAGAAGGTTATAGAGGTGAGGGTGATAGGCCAGTTTTAAGAGGGTCAGTCGGGGAAGCAGGTGGTGAAGGCAATAAGAGAAATGAAACAAAGGTAAGGCAGCCGGACCCTCAGAGGTGAGTGCTGAGCTGTTAGTGTGAGTGGAAGAGATGGTGATTGGTTTTGTTGTCAGGGCGTAGCTCTGATGAGGGGGCAATTTCACAGGTTTGGGAAATTTTCCATCTCAGGGGGTCAAAAGGCCAATTTTTCCCCCCCGCACAGAGGGATAAAAACGGCTTATGATTTAGCATGAGTTTTGCCACTTTTCCCGGCCCAAATGTCGTCGGGGGGGAGGGGGGGCAGACTGCCCCCATGCCCCCCAACGCCTGTTACGCCAACTGATGGTGTGATGATGGAGGGTTTAGTAGTAGTAGTGTTAGATGGAGGAGGCATGCCGGAGGAGTGGCCAGAGAGTGTGTGGTTGCCAATTTTAAAAAGGAAAGGGGATGCAATGAGTTGTGGTGCATATAGGGGTGTGAAGTTGTTGGAGCATGCAAGGAAAAATTGTGGAGAGGGTTTAGAGAATAGGATGATTCGGAGAAGATTAGTGACAGTGGTGAGATGCAATTTGGGTTGATGCCAGGGAAGGGAACGCTAGATGCAGGGGTATTTTAAGGAGCTGCAAGAGGATATCGAGCTAAGGGAAAAAGAAGTGTATATGTGTTTTGTGCCTTGGAGTAAGGCATTTGATAGGGTAACGAGGGAAAGGGGATGGAAGTGGGCGATGAGGAGGGAAGAGGAGAGATAAGAGAGGAGATACCAGAAAGTAGTGGTGAAGGTGGGTGTGCATCAGGTTCTGTTATTTCCGCTATGATTTTTGCAATTGTGATTTGATGTAGTCACAGAGATTGCAAAAAAGAAGGTTTGTTTGAGTAGATGTTTGCTGATGACTTGGTTTTTATGAGCGAGACATTGGAGGGGACTGAGGGGAGAAGTTTTGGAAATGGAAGAACGCTTATGTTGAGAGTAAGGGTTGAAGGTTAAACTTGGGAAGCCCCCCCAAAATGCTGAAATGCGGTGAGTGGGGGGGAGGAGGGAGGTCGGTAGCGAGTAAGGGGAGACCCATGTGGTGTGTGTGGAGAGGTAAAAGCAAATCAGGTGGTTGGTGAGAATGTGAGAAGAAATGTGGAAATGGATCCATGGAGGAGCTCAAAGATGAAGAGAAGTGACCCCTTAGTTTGGCAAGATGATTTTGTGTGAAGAATATGTGAGTAAGGGGGCTGGAGGGATGGTGGAAAAAGTGGAAAGTGCAAGGTTGTGTGAGAGGTTCAGTCCGTGAAGGAGTTCAGAGTTCACATACCTCAGGGAAACTCGGATAGGAAGTGGGGTGGTGGATGCGAGGTGGCTGTGACAGCTTAGAGTGAGGTATGGATGAGTGAAAGTTTAGGGAATGTGGGGAATGGGGAGTTGTTGCAAGGGAAAAGATTAACCCTTTTGCAGTTGAAAGGAATGGTGTATAAGAATTGTTAAGATCAGTGAGTGATGCTGTATGGGAGAGTGAGACATGGGTGTCTGAGCGAAAATAGATTGGGGATTCTGAGGACAGAGAGGGATCAATGATGAGAGCGAGTGTGGTGTGAAGTTGATGGAACAGGATGAAGATGAGGATTTGATGCAGAGTGGGTTTGAGAAGAGGCGATGGACGGTGGCGAAGGCGAATATGACATGGTATGGCATGTGTTGAGGAAGGCTAAAACACGAGCCTGTGTTAAGAAGGGCTTTGGAGTACGAGGTGATGAGGTTTGAGGAGGAGGGACGTCCAAAAAAGACATGGAAGAAGCAAGGGAAGGCGGAGGGTAGGAGTGTTGGGTTGAGTATGGAGGAGCATTGAATCGGGTTGAAGTGGAAGGAAGAGAGTGTTTTTTTTTTAAGTGCGGTTGGCTGGCGAATGTGAGGGGAAGTCCGCGTCACCACCGTTGGACTGGTGATTAAAACGGATTTTTTAAAACGTTTGGTTTTATAGTAGTAGTAGTATAAAGAGTAGGGGTATGTTGATTCTACTTTTTTCTAAAAGTACTTAATAGTAAACTTTAAATAAACATGGGCTATTAAAAATAAGCTTGGGAACAAAATGTCAATTTCGACCATGTTTTCCTTGAGACGAAAGTGTACTTTGATCAAATTTAAATCCGGAATACAAATTAATTAGAGTGTATATGCTGCCTTAAGGCTACCCACCACCCCGTTATATGGAAAAGGGGAATCTGGTGGAAACAAGACAATGTAGTTCTATTCTGGTATGGGTAATTTTTTTTAGCTGTGATTGATCATCCTAAAACATGTTTTTAGATGTAACGTAATATTAGACTAGTATAGATGGGCCCCGAGGGTCCATTTAGGGCGGTTGGTAGGCCTAAGGGTAGCAAGATATGTCTATGTCATAGAGTCATTCTATATTCTGAGGTGTACTAGATCATTTACAGTAATTCAGATATGGTACCCCCAAATTCTAGGCTAGCTTAGATGGACAGAAGAGCCTTAGGCGGCCATTTTGAGGTTTTGTCTGGTTCCTGTAGTCCAACTGACGGTTTGTATGGTATAACACATTTCGTACCCACAACTCAATGATTACTTTGACATATTTGACTGGTACCTCGCTCATCTAGCTAGCCCAATTTTGGGGTCCCTTTTGTGGGGGGTCTGGCGGACCCTTTCCAAAGGAAAAAATCGTGTCCCTTTTGATGCTGCTGAATATAGGCGTGGTAGTGTGCACACTATGGTGGTGTATTTAAGTGGTACCTCTCTCATCGATTCGCACCCATTTTTTGGCCCCTTAGGGACCCCCAGGATGCACCCAACCAGGTGGTACCTGGTCAGACTCCATTTCTGTTCATTTCAGGTGGCCCCCGACACACTTCCAGTGTCAAGATATTCGGTAACTAATTTCATCTAAACAAATGTCTCTGGGCTGATGATCTATACGAAGATTCTGTAAGAAGTGCGGTTATATGCTGAAGTCCATTGGTTCTGCTTGGTTGTTTCAGCAGTACAAAATCACCTGATGAATGAATGTTTTCTTTATGTTCTGTTTTTGCTTGAGCTGAGATCTGTTCTACTTTTTTTATCTATCTTGGTAGTCTCTTAACTCTGCTTGTGTGGTCAAGTTTGGTTCTGATCAGTCTCTTCATTATTGCTTCGAATGGCGTTACTCCAGTTGCTGGATGTGGTGCCGAGCGAATCCGGTAGCAGTTCCTGGGATAGCTACATCAACGTCTTGTCCTTGCAGCTTTGAGATCTGTTCTGTCTTGTTAAGCAGTTTCATGAAAATCTCTGCTTCCCCGTTGGCTCTGGCATGCTCTGGGGTTACTTTATGGTGTTGGAACCTTCTTGTTTTGCAAATCTCAAAAGCATGAGGAATTGAAATGGTGGGTCCGTTGTCACTTTCAACTTCCGGTGTGTTGTGCCGTGTGTTGAAACAACATCTTTAACTTCTTCTGGTTGAATCAAATCCGTAGATAGAATGAGTTTTTTCAATCTCTGGATATCTTGATCTTTTATCCACTGCTACAAGATTATATGTCCATCTGGATATGCGTCCTCAAAACCACAGCTATGACTTCCCACGGTTCTTCTGGTAGTGGTGATGCCTTTGACGGGTCTGTTGTATTCTTTCGTAGTTCCACTGGGCATCAAGCATTGTACGATGATCTCTTCAACCATGGAGTGAAGTTCATGCCTGGGAACCAATACTTCTGTCGAAGCATGTTCTTTGTCTTTGTCTACCCAAGTGCCCTAAGCTGTGAGCTGCTTGATCACCTTCCCTTTAGACATGATGGTATGACTATTCTGATTCATTCTGAAGATGACTTGGTCTGCACATATAGTTCTGGTTTATGCGCCGTAGTAGAAAGGTGCATATCAGGATCTTGTTGATGTTCCAGTCTCCTTGGTGATTCTCTTGTTTAAGTCTGCAGTTGCTCATCTTGCTGAGTTTCTGTTTGAATTCTGTCGAGAATACTGCCTGTTATATTCACAATTTGCTTTTATCACCTCTCGGTGTCATTATGAGTCTGTCGTAGGTAGAGGGGGTCTGATAAGAATCTAGCTGGGGTCTTGTTCACCGTCCAGGTTCATAAGTAGTTCCTTTATACGTCTTTGCATCTTCCATAACCCACTTTCTCAATCTTGGTGGTAGCTTTGAAGTTGCCTTATTGAACATGGTAGCAGTGGTTTATGCGCTGTCACAATCTTGAATTTTGGCGCACCCAGAAAAGGACATCCTTGAATCTACCCTTGGACCATTTCACCGATAGTGCATCCTGCTCTGTATGGCTATATCTTTTCTCAGCGTCCGACAGAGCTATACCCTGATGAAGTGAAACTGGTTGGAGTCCCTTTGCTGTAGGCTGAAAAACCCTGCGATAGTCCTTCCATGGTAGCTTCTCTGATCTTACGACGATAGGCTGGGTCGAGAATCGAAGAATGCCATGACATCTTCACTAGTGATGCTATCTGAGGTCCTCAAAGGCTCTTTGTTATTCCGGTCCCCAAATTAAAACTTACATCTTTCTCGTGAGTTTCTCTGAGTGGTGCTGTCAATGATGTGTTATCTGGGTATTGAATTTTGATAAGTACCAAATCATTCCAAGGAAACTTCGACTTCGTTTTGGACTCTCTGGGCTTGCTTTCCCTTGGACAGTTTGGTATTTTCTTCTGTTGGCTTTAGTCCGTCTTTGGTAAATCTGTACCCGTAGGACTTATAGTTCATCTAACCAATGGAACTTGTCTTCGTTGAATGTTGATGCCATAAACTCGGTGCTCTTGTAGGGACTGTCTCAGAGTCTGGTTATGTTCTTCCTTGGTGGCTCCACCAATAAGAAGATCATTCTCTTTGTTCCAGTCAAGCAATATGGAATGTCTCCAAAGATTCTGTAGATTGTCTCGTCGAACAAGTCTTGTGCTGATTTGCTCCAAATATTAAGCGCTTTTGCTGTATTTTCCCCATGGGAACTACTAAATGTTGCTATGCTTCTCGAGTCTGCGGTGTAGAGATAAGCTTGATGGGATCCCGACTTCATGTCTAGTTTCGAGAAAAAAAGACCTTGCATCCGTGGAAACTTATACGTGAAGGTACTTTCTCAAATATGTCTTCCTCATGTGAGTCTAGCCATTCTTCAAAGGTTTCTACAAGTAGAAGGGACTTGACGAGGTTTCTGATGCCACTTGTGCTGTCTCAGGTTTCTGGAGAATTTACTTCCATGGCTTGTGTGTCTTTTGTCTTCAATTTTGCCTGTTGTCTTGAAGATTTGTGGACATTCTTTGACGATGCTGCAAGCTCCTTCATCTGATTGGATCTTCTGGATTTTCAAGTAGTTTTCTTCACCTAGTTGCCTTCTGGGTCAATGTGTAACATCCAAAGTTCCTTAGACTTTCTCTTCCTAGTAGTGGCGGTGAGTTTATGCGCCCTGTTATGACTTGTACTGTCGCCTTCACTCCTCTGTTTTGTTTCGAGATTGTGCTCTAACTCTCCTTTCACTGGAATTTAGTCTGAGGTTGTTTAGCTTCATGTTGCTTTTCTTCCCAAGGTGATGACTTTGGAGTTACGTTTTGAATGCCTTCTAAATGGTGTTCTCCATCAGTTGGCTCCGCTCCACTACATGGCTCCATTCTCACACATCAACATCATCTATTCTTATGCTGACTGTGTTTTCTTTGCACGGTTTATTTTCTCTTGGACTGGTTTTACATGACCTTTGACCTGTTCGTTAGAACTCACTATCTGAACTGGTGCTGGCTCTTCCTCTTTAGATGTTTTCTTCACATGTTTGATTTACGATGTCGATCTCTGGGTGTTCTCTTTTTGTCTGGGAGTTGTGGCCAACTTTACTTTGATGTTCAGTTCACACACAATGGCGAAATGGTTCCATCGTTTACTGTGTTGCCACTGCTGTCGGTATCTGGGCAATTTTCTCCTGGTTCAGGGGTGTGAATCCGCAGTAACCCTACATGGATCTGAACCACTTTCTTTGGAACTTTCTGTTGTGCTTCTGATTGACGAATGATTGCTTTTGTATTTTGCCCACCTTCGCTGGATCTTTCATATTCCCCTAAGTTGCAGTGTAGTGTCTTCAATTTGCGCTGCCTCTTTTAGGTAATTCTTGTAGTGTTCACGACTTGCTGATCGCTTTTCTAATGAGGGTGCGGTTTGTCTATGTTTGTATTAGGTGCTCCAGTATTCTCTCGTCTGAGTTTTCAAATCACACTCTGCTGCTTTTCCACGTAGTCTTGATGCGTATGCATTTATTGCCTCTCCTCATGGTCTTTTTTCAGATACCAAATCTTGCATGGGTTTGTTCTTCTTTGGAGTTAGTACTCATTTAGCTTTTTCCTTAGGTCTGGTGTACGCATTGTTTTCAACCTCTGTTATCTGTGGTCTTGAGACTTTTCTCTAGTCTACTTATTTCTTTGCCTCCATAAAGAATGAGTGCATCTTTCTATTCTTCGGGGCTAGTTATCCTAAAGAATCGGAAGTCCCCTCTCAATTCCTTCTAACCATTTTCCCACGATTTACCCTGCTACTGATTGGTTCACTTGGTGGTGTAAAAGGTAGTGTGCTTCAGATTTCTGTCTTTGTGTCGACCTGAACTGTTATGGCCTTTGCCCTTCTTCATCACCCATCGATATTTCTGCTTCTTTTTCGAATATTATATGCTAAATACTTCGAAAATCTTATCGTACGGTGGCACTTGTTGCTGTGCGAGTCTCCCGAATTTTGCACCGTATCTCCCTGGTGGACATTGTCTGCTCATGTCGAGCGGCGAAACACACGAACAAGCTGCGAATATCCACAGTGGCGTGTGGCCACAGGCTGTGGAAAAACAGTGACAGCAAATACACGGGCAATTTATTAAACAGTTTACAGGCTCCTCGTCGCCATTTCACAGCTGACGCTTGGAAATAAACACTCAAATCGTGTGTTTACATTTTGTCATTTAATGCGATGCTAGTAGTGTAGTGAGCGGTATATTGCTATCAGCGATTATCTGACATCTCTAGTGGTGGCGGTATGCACTATGAAGATATGACAGATAAGTCTGTTAGAATTCTCAGTCGATTTTCCGACTGAAAAATGACAGAAAAAGAAGAAAAACAGCAGTGTCAAAGGAAGATATGTTTTCCATTCAATTACGTGGAAATAATAAGCTGTCCGTTACGGAACGGCAGTAGTGACTAAAATATCCATTTGTCCTTATTAGGTGTGCCTTTCAGTCATCACCTGTGGGCAGTTTGGATACCGGATCCTTGTCACAGACATGCAAAAAATCTGTTTTTATGAATTATCTTGCGATTTTCTGATTTAGCAAATCACTGGACAGTGCCTTTGAATGGTTCCTTCATATATTACAATTAGCTTATTATAATACTAAACGTTAATTTACTAATAAAATAGTATAAGCGCAAGATCGTAAAAATTATAAATTGTAGGAATACCGCCCCCCCGGAGCTACTGAAAGTTATAGGCTAGCGAGAGCACACTGTACGGTTTGTTGAGATTTACACACTCGAAAGCTTTAGCTGTACCACACAAGAAAATCTCCTGCATTCTCTTTGTTTCGTAACCAAGCTATTTGAGAAATGGCAAATATGCTGACAATATCAGGTGAGCTAATTATTTTTTTTACATATAGAGTCAAGAAGAAGTTATAGATTTGGGTACGTTTATCATGTCATTATACGAATTTGATCGAAAACAAAAAAAAGTAGAAAAAATGAAAAAGATGAAGCGTTTAACGTGGATTTATATAAAGGAAAAAGCGCTGTATGCTCTTGCCCCGATTCATTTTAAAATTTTAATAAACACAACTTTCAGAAATATTATTAACATTTCGGGGAATACGTGAATATATGATGTGTTTGTTCGTTTGCAAATGTTAGTTACAAACTAGTAAAGATGAATATATTGAAAAATTTCCACAACCCATTATTTTGTTCGAAACATTAGTTCGAAACAATGAAGGTTCTACATACTCGTGATCTTGATAGTTACGTGCTGAGAACTACTGGGAACCTATGATTCATGGCATAGTTACCGCCTGTCACCATAACATTTTTTTTTAAATTATCCGCTCTGTGGCAAATCTACATTTCACACCGCACATTTCAACTGGTATTAAAACGTTAGAATGCTAACAAAAGCAAAAAGCAAATAGGTGGTTTTAAATGGGCTCAATTACTTATTAGTTTTACAGTGTATCAGACACCAACTGTATGCTGCCTGACTGATCTATGCGTTAATGAACATTCAGAATTAATTATTGAACACGTTTCTCAACAAGATGCTAAGTTATATCAACTTCATGCAATATTTTATGTGAGGAACCTTAGGATAATTGAATACATATTGAAATACTCATACCCGTTACAAGTTTATCACGATTAAACGAAATCCTTCTATAATTAGGTTCGGCCAAATGCAATTCAGTGCGTTGCTCTCCAAGGATGTTACGTGAAGGCCGACCTTGAGTTGTGTAAAGTGAGTCCTTATCTGATGATGCACAAGCAGGGTTGTTAATAAGGATTGCAATTGTGAACAGTTGTGAAACAAGTATTCACATAGTCGAGGTCTTCCAATTCAAGTAACCCCTGCTGGCTTGGGAGTAAAGCAATAACAGCACATTTATTTTGAGAAGCCCCCCCCCCCCCCATCCCCCCAAAGTTGATTGGTAATTGAACAATTCCTGTGAATGGCAGAGCTCAAAATTCTCTCTGTGTCGCAAAAAAATGAATTTATAATCAGAATTATTGGAGATACCGATAATAATTCAACGGGCTGCTGGAAACGTCCATTCAATATGAAAAAGCCGATAAATTGAAGTCAGGTTGGGTCTACTCCATCCATTAGTTGTTCCGTCTTTTCAGGGTGATAAGTCACAAAGTTGGCGGTCATTTTCGTGAGGTGCGTCACGGCCGACATAAATTGGTTGGCGTTATTCCAAGCTCCGCCATGAAATACAATAAGGGATCCCCGAGTCAATGTACCAAATTGGCTTGATTTTATGACACATAAGCACTTTTGAGGCATAACCACATGTGGGGTATAAGCTATACAGGTATAGCTTACTTGACAATGTCCTAACAGAACTGTGCAAAAATCTCAAATTTTGAAAGTGGGGGCGCTCTTCAAAAGCGCTCTGCTATGGCTTTAAAATTGACCCGGATTTTTTCCCCTGCATGTCTATAGAGGCGACTAAAAGGGGCCCGGCGGGTTCGGGGTTGAAGCATAATAGGACCGCTTTCACCCATTACATGTCGTACTAGGGGCAACTCGTCTGTTATATGACCGCACGGTTGTATTTGAATGTAAGTTTCTTGTCGTATCAGATTGGTATTTTAAAGGTGTTCCACTGTATGATTGTTTAATTATAATAAGATGTACTTAAAATGTTAAAATTATAATGTGTTAATTAGTATTACTTCTATAAGTAGCTTAAAATCAGTTTTAGCGTATAAATGCTCAAGTGTATTACTAAGTTAAACATTTTCAAATTTACAGTGTCAGATAGAAGACCATATATTTAATCTGTATTCCTTAATGTTAATTTATTGATTTTGTCTGTTTTTGTTTCTCATGTGATTGTTGATTACTCAGTCTTTTTGAAAGTTGTTAAATTTGTTTGCTTGATACATGGATTAGTTGATGAACTTTTTCATCAGTGTATGATGTTGTAATTTATAACTGTGAATTTAATCAGTATTCTTTTGAAGCTTTTTTGTAGATGGTGTTTATGTGTATTGTTGATCATTGGTTTATTCTTGTTTAATACCGGATGGGTGATGTCTAGTTCATAAGGTGTATGATGTGTTTTTTATCTTTTTAAAATTGTTTGTAATTTGATATTTAGTGAGTTTTAATATTGGCGTCGTAATATTTGTATATATATGTACACATATTTTATCTTATAATGACACGATTATGACACAATTAGGTTGAGATTGTCGTTTTAAATTTTAATACATTACTCCTTCCAATTCAAGTAGTCAAATTCAAGTATTCCATTCAAGTATTCTCCCAATTCAAGCCTTCCATTCCAAGTATTCCAATTCAAGTATTCTAATTCAAGTATTCTAATTCAAGTATTCCCAATCCAATTTCCACTTTATGTTTCCATTCAAAATATCCAAATCATTATGCCAATCAAGCATTCCCAATTCAAGTATTCCAATACATGTTTTCCCATTCAATATCCATTCAAGTATTCCATTCCCATATTTCAATTCAAATTTCCCAATTTTATGTATTCCTCTCCCAATTGCACATAATTCCATTCAATATCCAATCATGCTTCCAATTCAGGTATTCAATTCATGTTCCAATTCAAGCCATTCCATTCAGTATTCCAATTCATAATTTCCAATTCAAACTACTCATTCATATTCCAATTTAATATGTATTCCAATTCAAATATTCCAATTCATGTATTCTAATTCAAGTATCCAATTTCATTGTTGCTTTCAATTCATGCATACAATTCATGTATTTCAATTCGAGTATTCCCCAAAATTACATTTTTCATGGTTGTAAAAATAAGTATTCGAACCGATTCATGTCCTTTATTATATTGCAGTGACTCAGAATTGCTTTTTGAAGCTGTGAAATGAAACTGATTTTATGTAAATTTCGTTTAAATAGTGGTAGATGCTTACGGGTATAACAATTAAACCGATTTCATAATTGTGTTTTATTACTTTTTAATTGTTTTTGGAAAAAAAAAAATCTTCATTTGTAAAAATGTTAAATTTGCAGAATCATGGCGCATCGTATAACCGTAACACTATTCAAAGTCATCTTTTGAACAGCCTGCATAGCCTAAAGTCTTTTAATAGCGCTGTATTGACAATATACCCACCTGGCAAAGTATTGCAACATGCCGAACAAGCAATTTATATTCAAATATGAATTTAAAATTGTACTGGAGTTCCACCCCGACTACACATTACGTTAATTACTGATCAAAGTCGTGATTTTCAAACCGTGCTATTTTCCCCCTCCCAGAAGCACGTAGTGCGAAAACGTTTAAAATTGATTGTCATAATCCCTAAATATGGCGGGTTAAAGGAGGTGGCTATGATAATTTGCCGATTATACTCCAGAAGCATACAAGCACAGGATCGTCCAAGGGCTGCCAAAATAGTCGCTAATGAACTGTTATGGGTTGTCAAGGGTCTACTGTAAATGTTTATGGCGAAAATCGGTGTCGATTGTATGGACCGGAAATGAGATGTCAATAAAGATGGGAGCACATTCATCACCGTTGGACTTGGGAAATTTAATGACAAGAAGAAGGTCACGTTATAACTTGAAAACAACTTTTTTTATTTCGCACCTTTACATTGTGCTGTTTTGTCAAGCATATGAACCGTCGTCACGTAATTAGACGTGATATACGTAAATCACGTGATTCTCCTTCGAATTGCATTTGGGGTGTCTCCAAGAATTTCTCGATTTTCGAAGATGCACTTACTTCCATTGTCTTTATACATCTCGGGTCCCACAACCACTCTGATTTCTCTCGTAACTTTTAGTAAACCCTAATGAACCCTTACAATTCCATTAAGTCCTCTTTCTGAAGCCATTTTCTTTTTTTTATGTGTCTGTATTCCTTCTGGAGTGCAATCGTCAAGTTATCGTTCGCAGCGCCTCTAATCCACCATATTTAGGGTATACATGACAATCAAATCAAACGTTTTTCACCCTCTTTGTGATTACGAATTTCGTTTTCTGCATGTTGCAATACTTTTGGCCAGTGTATGTATTACTTAGATTTTCTATAACACAGTTTTAAAATTTATGTTCCCATTGACATGTTGTCAAAACATTTCCTCTATTCACAATTTGTATTCTACAGGGTTTAAAATATAGAAAATGTAAGTCTGCAATAAAGTTCCCTTAAGGCAAGCACCGTGTCCTTGAAGCAGGTTCCTGTTCTTTTCAGAAATCAAGATAAAAGGCCCAGATAAAAAAATAGATTACGAGCACATTGTAAAATGTACTCGAAAAGTACTCTCCCCTTTATCCCGAACATAATCAACAGAAAAGTACTTTTCGAGCACACTGGACTGCAGATGTGCTACAACAGTGTTCCTCCTTTTTCTCCCTACTTGGACATGATTGTGTTTGTTCTGTCCTGTTTGTCTTATCCTTTAATGTAGCAAAGTTTTGTGTTATCTATATTTTGGTCCAAATTGTAGAACCTAGGAAGAGGGCAGTGCACCTTCACGCCATGCGTTTAGAAGTGACCTCGATCTTCACATTTTCAGTTTCACTTTCACTAACTATTATGCCATTGCTTGTTAAAAACTTCGTTTTGTACATTAATTTTTCATAATTAAATTGACTCTATATTGCAAATATTTTGCATGACTTTTATATCTTAAATCTTATTGTCATACATTGCTGTGATGTTGAAGTTCAAATAAATTGAGTCATGTAAAATTAGACCACGGTATGTTTGCGATTTAATCATCTTTCCGTGCTACAGAACTGGGGATAACTTCCTTCACTAAAATTAAAAAAAAATATTATGTTAACCAGGAAAAGCTGTATCCCGCATGAAAAGAGTGTACATTATTTAGACAAACGAATAAAATGTCACCTCAATTTACTTCCAGAATGTCAGTGACCAATGGATATATATATATATATACACAACCTCAAAATGCCCAAGCGAACAAAAGAGCTAATGATATTCCACAATCAACCTAAACACACATCGGATCTTTTTTCTCATCATGACGTTTGTCCTTTATCTTTCGAAAAAAGAATGATCATAGGGTCAAAGTTAATTAAACACACAGTAGTATCTCAAGTTTTCTTTTATCGCGAACGAGGGAAAGAATTCTGTGCTTGAAGTCATGACAATGCGGTGAATTCATAACATTCGAAATCTGTTCAACTGCATGCACAATAACAATGGACCAGATGTAAAAGAATGTGAACTGTGTTCCCGGTCCATTATTGAATATCATTAGCTTCATTGTTCACTTGAGCATGTTGTGGTAATGTATATCCATTATTCACTTTTTTTTTCTAAATAATTTGCACTCTTTTCATGTGGGGATATAGTTTTTTTTCTGGTTAAAATAATATTGTTTTTATTTCAGTAAATGAAATAAGTTATCCTCTGGTCTGTAGCACGAATATCTAATTACATGGCCAATATGGTATCATGGACCATATCCTAAATGTATATTTATCAGGATATAGGATGTTCTTTTGATATGTATGCACAAACCCTGCCCAGTGTATATTGTCTTCAAATATATGGAGAAAGAAATCATAACCTTGCTCATGGGAATATACCTAACCATATTTATGCAAAGTGCCTTGACAAAATACAATTTCTGAATGGTACGTAACTCGTAAATCCACAACAGATACTAACACAGTGATGAACATTACATTTTGGAATGATTCTCATTAAGAGTTTTCCAATGATGTATAACAAATTGATGGAAGTAATTTTGAATAATTGAAAGTTACGTGGCTTCATATTTCACAGTTATTTCACAGCATATGAGGAAAAAATGAAAAATACAAATTATGTGTAACCTGGAGGTAAATGTTGTAAAAATCTCCTAAAATCTATATTGATCTAAGGTTGGTGTCGGTGGTGATAGAAAGAAGGGCCCCCAATTTTTTTCGAACCCGTTTTTTTTTTTTCCATGTTTGGAATGTATTAGATCACACCTGAAGTGAATAAGCCGAATACGCCGTCTTTATGTAATAATATGATGATTTAGTACTTTCTGTCGTGCACGACAGAAAGTCAAAGCACGGTGTTCTATGGAGACAGTTACGACAGTCAGGCAAGTTCAAAACAAGGTTTCCGGTTTTCTTTTGTACTTGTTTGTCCAATAAACCTTCGGAACGTTCTTGGTAGGTGGTCTAGAATCGATCCTGTGCAATTTGAGAGAAATTCGTATCCTAAAACAATCTCCTCCTGTCACTTTAAAGTCTGACTCAGAGATTTCGAAATATTATTTTTTTGTGTAATAATGAAAAATAGTAAACTAGAACTAAAGATAGTAACCTAAAATGCACAATTCCGAAATTTAAGATGAATCGGATTTTTCGTTTTGATGCAGTAAACATTTATGTGTAGTATTACATCCCATAGGATACTGTGTATAACAAAAATTCCGGATCCGGAATTTTATAACAAAGTTGTGATTTTCTATATGAAGGAATTCGCTTTAAGCTTAGCAATTTCACACAGTGATTAGTATATGGACAAGCATTATGTACATGCAAAAAACACGATTTTTTTTTGGAAATTGAGGGCGCCCTCCTCAGGAAATCTCTGAGTCGGCCTTTAAGCCAAAGGATTTGAAGATCTTTGCGATGTGCTTTCGTATACGTTCCGCTTGGTTCCCTATTACGGTTAATATTTTATTTCCAGCTCTACCAACTTGGTATTGAGCACCCTGAAACTGTTTACCGACATTATTCATGTTGTATATATATATAATTGAATGATTTTTTCTAAAGCCATATTGAATATCATGGAGAATATTGTGGAGGGAGAGAGCCTGTTATGTTCAATGATTTTGGAAAAGCAGGGAAGAAAAGATATTGGACGATAATTGGTAAAATGTGAGGAGCCTATTTTTTAAAGATCAGAACGACTTTGGCTATTTTAAGGCTGAAGGCAAGATGCCAGTGGAGAAGGAGAGGTTAAATATATGGGCAAGCGGCTTGGATATAAAAAAGCTAATATACTCGACGACTGTAGCGCTTATATCATCATAACAGATCCGTAGCCAGGGGGGTTCGACGGGTTCGATCGAACCCCCTAAAATTTCAAAAAAAAAGACTGTCAAGACACCAAAACAAGAACGAAAAACAAAGAAACAACGACGCACCCCACATATTTTATCAGTAGACCTATTCAAGCTGTGCTACGAGCAACATCCGCGAAGTTAGAACAACTTTTCCTCCAGTCCTTCTATTATCCCCCCCCCCATTTTTTAAAATTCATCCTCCCACTATGACGACACCGCACTTTGTGGTGTTACTAATTCGCCCTCAGTCGATATAAACTTTCGTATAATAGGTGGTGAGCTGCATTCAACGATTGTGTACAAGCACAATCTCTTATATTTCTCTATAAATTATCATGCACATCTTTACTCTCCATCGTGCATATAAGAGCGATTCAATTAACTATTTTTCTCCATGATTTTCCTTAGTGGTATCCTCATACAACCGACATGCAATAGTAGACCTAGTTACGGTACTTCTACTATTGTACCTCCAGCCAGATTTCACTTTAAAATTTATTTGATGGTGATTTTTGAGAATACCATACTCCAATCAACCTAAAAATAATATCACATCAATAATATTCAGCTTTCCGACACAACCTTTTTGGCACCGAAATTTTCCGTAAAATGCGCCAAAACCCGACCTCTCTTACGGAAACTCACATACATGTTTACGGTATGTACTGACATGCGCCTTTACACTTCCACTTCAGTGGCTGACCACCCCCATACTATGATGGGATAACCCAATCTAGGGTTTGAGAGGTTCTACTCCAATCACAACCTAACTCCAAAAACACTGAAACCCCTACACCACAGTGGGAAAACCCATCTTGAGCTAATAGAGGTTCTATCCAATCACAACGCAACTCCATACACTGAAACCCTATTGGCTGCAGCATGATCGCTCTTTTTCTTACTCAAGATTACGTGATTGGTGGATTACTCAATTCTGAGTTTCGTTGGATCTGGCATAAAACTACATGCACTCACATCTCTAGCTCACCCTGAATCCAAATTTCTGCAACACCTTTTAGTGTACTTTTCGGTCTTTTTCCTTTTATCCAATAAATTTGCCATACCCTGATTTACGGATGGCAACAACCGACAATCATTCTAAGATGGAAATTTCCTCTGATGCCGACTCCATGGTCAACACTTCCAACTCATTCGTGGAAGGAGATTTAGGCGACTCAATACTCCTGGACGACACCGCGCCGGTAATATTCTATTAAGGGGCGAACCAGGCCTAAATAAGCAGTCTGCTCTGTGCATTTCCTGAGATTTCTTTGCAACATCCCAAGAATTTTGTTTGCTTTTTTAACCATGCTATCAATATGGTAATCCCATGTAAGATTATGAGAAATATAAACACCAAGGTATTGATGGTGTTGCACTCTGTCGAGAATGTGACCGGACATAATGTAGGGTGTTTGGATCATATTTCTTTTTAAACCCATGTGCATGATGTAACACTTTTTAGGATTGAACGACATTTGCCAAGTATCAGACCATTTTGTAAGTGTATTAATATCGTTTGTAGATGTTTACAATCACTCAGCAGTGGTGGTAATTTTGCGATAAACTATAGAGTCATCTGCGGAGTCTGATTTCAGATGAAATATTCATGGTAATGTCGTTAATGTACAATAAAAATAAAAGGGGGCCGAGGACCGTGCCTTGCGGCACTCCAGAACGAACAATATCCCAACAAGAATGGGCACCATTTAGCACGACCCTCTGTCTCCTTATACTTAGAAAAGTATCAATCCATTGAAGTAATTTACCTCTGATGCCGTAATAATGGAGCTTTGATTTTAACCTCTCATGGGGCACTGTATCGAAGGCTTTTGTAATGTCAAAAATCGCAATATCCACCTGGTTATTGCCCTCGATACATTTTGCCCAATCCTTCACAGCAAGGATGAGTTGCGAAACACATGAATGCCCTTTCCTTAAAAACCGTGTTGTTTTGGAGTGAGAATATTATTTGCCCCAAGATGACGAGAGATATGTGAATGAATTATGTGTTCAATGAGTTTACTACACACAGATGTAAGTGACACCGTTCTGTAGTTACTAGGTGGGTGTAGATTTGTCCCCTTTTTTGAAGAGAGGCGTAATATTGGCCACCAACCAATCCTCCGGCAAACTACCAGTATCCAGCGACTGTTGAAAAATCGCAGCCAAGACTGGTGCAACTTCAGAAGCATTTTCCTTGAGCAGACGTGGTGTTAAATCGTCAGATCGACAAGCTTTATTAATTTGCAGATCCGTTAAAAGCTTGTAAACGCCTTCTGTAGAAATAATAATGTCATCCACCGTTGGTAGATCGCTCGGCTGATATGGAATGTGTTGAACATTTTCCTCCGTGAAAACTTATCTAAATGGCTCCCCCAACACGTTTGCTTAGCTGGTTTAAGATGAAAGATGTATTTCCCTTCTTGAGAGTTGGGATACCTATGTTTTCCTGTCTCTTGGACTTGATATTTCCGCAACCCACTTTTTTCAGCCAAGTTATCAACAGTATCGCTGACGAAGAGGTCATGTTGTTTTCTGATTTCCTGCTTAACTAGGGGGTTCGGTATGGAAACTAACTGGGCATTTACAATGGTGCACCAAATGCCTCCATTTTGGCTTTTCATTTTACAAGATTTTCTGAGAGGGCACATCCCCCTCAGACTCCCCCCTGCGACGGTCGCGCGGCAACATGGGCGCTCCATGACCATTTTGGTCACTAACAAATCGAACCAGCATCCTTGGCGCTCTTGAAGGTACCAATGATATCCAAGATTTCTTTTTCAGATGTAGGGTTGGAAAAAAACTCAAAAGAGGCCGGAAGGAAATCAGCAAAGCTTTTAGTACTGGTGCTTTTGGACCAATTTCGGCAAAAAATGTATTGAATTTAGAGGCAACAAGTTTGGGGTCAGTAATTTTGGAATCATTGGCAATAAAGTGGGCAGGACTGGTGTTTTTAATAGATTTACCAAGTATCTCATTAATGTATCGCCAAATGTTTTAATGTTGTTTTTGTATAAGTTACAATTATTTGTATGATAATTTCTGCAAGATATTCTAACAATGTGGGTAAGTTTATTTCTGTATTTAACATATTTTGTTTTCTTCGGTTTGGTGTTTTAGAGCATAGGCGTATAGAGTTGGTTTCTGTTTTTTATTGATTTAATTATACCTGCAGTGACCCATGGTTTGTTTTGTTTTCGCTTATTAATTTTTGTTTTAGAATGTACTTAGGAATTCATTAGTGAAGTTATGGGTGGACGATTTTAAGAGGTCGAAATTAAAATCGTCGAACATTAATGCGAGTTTGAATTCATTAGCAGTAAGATTATTATCTGTGGATAAGTGAATAATGAATGGGTGTGCAGGGCTATCAGAGTTCTGTAAATTATACCAATAATCGTATTTTTGGGATTAGTTTCAATTTTGATTAAAAGAGATTTGAATTCAGTACTAGTTGGAAGATTTAGGTCATTACGAATCTTAAAGTTGATTTCCTCTGGGATGCATAACACACACACAAAAAAAAAATCCTATCTCCTTTCACCGTCCACTGTGCATTTCACACTAGTTAATGACTCATGAATAAAAACACCAATAATCTTAACCATTATAATTAGTTTCATCTGATAGATATCTTCAGGTGCTTTATGAGGTATGGCCAATTGTAATACATATAGATAAAAAAGTGGCGTCCAACTGTATTTTTTCTACCAAAACATCCAGAGCACTATACAAGACAAAGCTCCAATTACAATCACCCCCAATGCTTTTTTACAATCCATATCAACATACTTTAAAAAGAATGATAAATTTAATGAAAATAAGCAATGTGAATCCATCCGCAATTATATGTTCAAATTATAGACTTCAACACCGTCTGTGAGAATTGTTAACATCAGCTGACTAAACATCATTATGTAAGAGCATTTATCGTTGCCATGTTTCTAAAACTGAACTTCACTAAGAATTTCCATTTGTATCTCAAGATATAGGTATAATTTATATGATTAGGATCCAGTATCATTGCATACCACTGTTGTAATATCTTAATTTTGTTGATTTAATAGTATTTTTGTATGTAAACTTTGGGAACAACCCTAAAAGGAAATCCTCGGTTTGTTGAACTGAACGAAAAAAGAGATGCACAATCTCTATATTAATATGATTATTTACTTTTGTTTTGTGGTCCTAAATATGGACATTTGTGACAGACTTCTGGAAGATTGCAACCTATACTGGCTGATACTGCTGCAGAATTTATTCTTATCAACAGACAATTACGAACGTTTTATGGCGATTGTAATAGAAAGTTTCCAAACTTAGTACATTTCATTTTTTTAACTTACAGAAATGATTATCTCAGAAATAGAAAATTATTTCCATCACACGGATGTAATTATTTTGTCATTGGTTAAAAAAAATTCTTCAAATTCGCACTTCATTTAACGTAAATCGAAATGCATAGACTCTAAATAGTAAGTAATATAACTTATCTCACACCGTATGAACAAATCCCATACATTACTTGCAGTTTTAAGTTTTTTCTCTTCCAGATTGAAGCAAAACAAAATGTGAAAAAGATCCATAATTGTTTTTAGAAAAAAACGCTTAGTCATTTCTGAAAGGTGGTTATATTAGAACGATCATAACTGTTTTCCGGTGTAAAGAAACCGAGTGTCCCCATGAGAGAGTGTCCATAGCAACATGTACGGAATAAACCGTGGCCTTGTAGACGAGTCCATTTGGGTAAATTGCTGAAAACAAATGATGCAGAAACACTCTCAATGGAGAACACAATAGACCGAGGGCATGCTAGGACACACAGTCGCGCAGACACTATATTATATGACACCGGCACCGTAGGAACAAATCCCAGCCGTTACAATTATTAATTCTTAAACAGCTGTGAAAATGTAAGCAATTTCATTGGCTGATGCCCGGGTTCAATTTGACAATTGAACCCAGGACGTTATTTGGAGGTTGAAGCGCTAGCGTCATACCGCGTTTTGCTACGTTCGCCCACGCCTGCCAACGTTGCGTCTCGTTGCGTATGTTCGTTGCGTTCAACGTATTTGTTCTATTTTTTGTCACTGATGGTGGCAGTCCTTTCTTGTTGTATTTAAGACGTAAAGTATCGCGAAATTAAGTTAAAATGGCCTAAATTGTAAAACTGTTTAAGAATGAGAATAAAGGTATGATTTGGGAACCGGTGCCCTCTTTAAGACGAATTTAAATCGGCGACACCATTTTGCGTGGAAGAACTCGGTCTCCGGCCCGGTTCTTCCCGGATAATGGTAACGCCTTGGTTTCAATTCGTCGTAAAGAGGGTGCCGGTGTGAAAGCAACTATAGCCCGGCAGGAGCCATAGTCCGGGCTCCATAGACGATAACGGAATAAAGTATGAAACTAATGTTGCGTGAGTGTCCTATTCCTTACCGTTGTAGCCGGACTGTGAGTACGCCGGACTATAATTACTTCTACACCTGTTCCCAAAATCATACCTTTATTCTCTAATTTTAGCCCTTCCTGATTGAAGCTGAAATAATATAAATCCAAAATATTCTTCAAATGTTTTTTTTTTTCAAAAGTGGACATCGCTATCTCGACTTCCGTTAGTGGACGGGGGTGGGGGGAGTCTCAACGAAATTGGTACCACACAGTCATGAAGCATCATAAGAGAATAAAAATTTAAGCAATAAATGTAGATTCCACAAAGTAACTTAAAAATTTGTCAAACAAAGAACAAAGGGAAAAGAAATGGACATGGCTCCATTTCCACACGATATACATGTGAAAAAATGTTAACATGTGTTCCAGAAGGTCCTGTCTACGTACATTGAATGTGATCATAAATCATGTGTATATAAAGGGTTAACATTGAATTTCATATTATTATTTATTGTTTAATTACATAAATATGTAAATACTTAAACAGGAAAAACATTTATGTTTCCTGTTTTTTGATAATTTTTATTTTTTACCGACACCCCCGTTTTTGGATGAGGTGGTTCCTATGGACCGATGAAAAAGGAGATAATGATCCGGCGCCCGGAGCCATAGTCCGGGTTCCATACACGACAAGGATATAAAGCATGAATATATTGTTTCGTGAAGGGTCAACTGAATCGAGTGCCCTATTCTTCATCGTTGTAGGGTGGACTATGAGGACCATACTAGGAAAATCGATTTTGCGGGTCCCTACCAATCCTACTTGTCCACTTAAGCGTTAAGGTCCAGTTGCTTGTTTAGAAGCACACTTAAGGTTTAGCAATTGTCTCCGAATAAACAAATATTATTGGTGCAAATTATGAACCGTTTGAAGTAGATCCATGGTTTAAAGTAAATCATTTCGGATGCATACTAAAATTAAAGTATCACATTTCGGACATGGAAACAAGTTGACCAATTATTTGAACGTCTCTGCATCAGCTACTATCCAAACTACACAGCACTTTGTAAAAGATGCACAGAAGTATCACAGAAGACCATCCCACCTGGCTGTCGTCGCATTTACATCCCATCCTGGGATGCGGAATTTGATGCTCTTTACAATGAATTCTTGAACCTGAACGTCCCGGGGAAGAAGCAACATCGAAGGCTTCAGATTTGACAACGCGTGACAAGAAACGTCGTGAGCGCAGGAAGAAGATGGCACATTGAATTGATTTCATTCACTCATTCTAGTAGGAAGGCTTGGAAGACTATATAAACAGCTCAACGCGGCAAGTTTCCTAAACTAAAACCATCGAAATGTCCTGGTGTCTGCCAACAATCGCTGAACAACTCCTGCAACAATATTCATATTAAGGATATAGATAAGAATCATACCCGCTATGTTACAAAAGAGATCACCACACTACTCAAAAGCCCTGGCGGGACGGGTCACTTCCGAACCTTCTCACTAAGATGAACTCACACTGCTATAAAAGCCAACTAAAGAGTGGAATGCCCAGGGGCCTGATAGCATACCAGCGGAGTTCATGATGCACTGCGGCTCACGATGTCTTGAATGGCTCATAGGAGTTCTACAACATGTTGCCCTCACCAAAAGTCCCTACCCATGACTACCATCATCGCACTCCCAACCAAACAAGCCTGTCGACAACGCTAAGAACTAACGCCCAATATCACTACTTCAAACAGCTTGAGAGACTGATCCTGGCCCGGGTGGAGCCAGACGTCGAATCCCATGTAAAACCTGATGAACAAGCAGGATGAAAAAAGACAAAACGTGTGGAGTGTCACAAGACTTTACGCAAAAGGTTCGCGATGTACCAAAAAGCTTTATCCCTTCATGACCAAAGCAGGGAGGAAAACAAGCGAGCATTCTTTGTCTTATGATAATTATGATTGAATTGAGTAAAATATGTTAGGATAAAGAACAGAAAACATAATCCACAGTATAGGGGTATGGCCGAAGCCAAATAACAAATGACTCGAGTAACAATAACCCCAAAGATTATGGCCACGAAAAGGCACTGGTATTGAAATGCAAAGAAAGTGTACTTACAAACAAATTGGATGCAGTTTGTTAATATGAAAGTAACCTTGTTACAGAAATTTCAACACTAATGTGAAGAATAATGAATAAGACATTTAGTGATCATAACACCAATGAGAATATTATAAAATCACGTTGTTTTTATGTTATGGAGAAGGTAAAGGATGATGATAAGGTCAGATATGAGAAAGACAAAAATACCATAGTAGACTGTACTAATTTTGATCTTGTTTTGTTGTGAACGAAAGTACACACCTAATGTAAAACACTATGGTAATGTTTGATCAATATTTTAAATGTTATGGATACGGTAACACAAATGTGACTGTTATAATTATGAACAATGGGAAAAAAAACATGTGACAGTGAAAAGGCGTAATTGTTACCAACTGCAAGGTAGTGTTATGTGAATGACAGTATTAGTGACAATACCCAGGGTAAACATCTAATAAACATGACCATGTTTTTATGTTGGTAACCAAACAAAGGTAAAATATGCCATGACAAGGTTTGGATTGTGTAAATATCCACTATGGGTTATGATAAAATGATAATGTTAGGTATGACAAAATTACGATGTTGAAATTTCATAAATTAGAATTTTATAGATGGTAATAACATGAAAATGAATATGGACTGTCCAGAGGTTATGACATGTTGTAATATTGATTTGAAGGTAATGTATGCCACTGTCATTTTAATTGATGGTTTGAATTATGAATACCCATGACCTTAGCTACAGGCGTAACATACCAACTTGAAATATAAGAATAACGAGTGTGCTTTGAAGGATAACACCAATGAGAAATTGATAGTGTTATGGATAGAATAACTACAAATTTATGTGATATGTATGACAATATTAGTGAATGTCCTTATTATGTACTAATACCATGAAAACTGTGCTGAGGATGAAATCTATGATAGTAACACAAATGTGAAATGGGATGATAGACATGTCGCTTTTGGCCTCAATGACACCAATTTGAACGGTTATAAATACCACAATGATAATACGGATGTGAAATTTTGTAATCAGGTATTGTAAGTGAAAGTGCTATTACCATTGATGAAGTTAGCAATGAGGTAAACACGTGCTGATAATCATTAATGAATTATTAATAACATGGTAATGTTGGTGAGGGTAATGTATTTTTGACGATGGACATACTGGTGATTACGACGATGAATGATGACGACGACGATGACGCTGATGGCGGAAAAAAAAATAGTGATATAAAACAGAAACAGTAGCAACCTTGGTAATGAGAGTTTAATCCTGAGAATATTTTTTTCTTTTTTTCTTTTTGGAACATTAATGGTCTACTCTCTTTCCAAAATTGAGGATACACAACTCTCCCTTTATTGAAAAATTTGGATTTTCTATGTTTTGTCGAAACATTGTTTGAGTCAAGGATAACCAAATTTGGATGACTAGAGTCCATATTGGTTTTGAAAAGAGGTGTCGTGAACGTAAACAAAAAAAAGCTGCGGTGAATCTGAAAATATTCTCTGGACACAACTCATGTTCAACTGTCACAATGTTCATGTGAGTGGAGTTCAATACCGGAGTGGTCCTGTAAAAGCATAATCCGGTGTGGCAACGTGCATTTGAATTTTTTCATTTTCCCTCTCCGTACTTAATTGAATAGGTCCAAAACTCCAGGGGGACGAACGTATCAACGCGAATCGAGTATATACTGGTATTAGAACTAAAGGAGCTATCCAATGGGGTGAAGCCCATTCAAAACCATCGTTCCGTTCTGGGCGCTGACATGTTGAATATTGCAAACGGATTATTTATTAGTTTGGGTGCTTGTATACCCAAAGTCAATTCATACAACATCCGCGAAATATCAGTTTGTTGTATGTTGGGTGCTATTGGTGGATTAAATTTGTCCTACCCATGGCCACACACACGAATGAAATGACACGTCAGTCCTCTTGATATAATAAACCAGCCTCAATTCAATACACCTTTTCATACCTAAGCGGCGCCATTGGTATTATGGGAAAAAAGAGGATCTGAGCACAATGATTCCAGTTGCCCTATTATTACATTAAACAACTAAACCTGGCCATCTCTAACACATCATCAATTTGTATCACTACTGACCGATTAGTGTAATGCAAAGCGGCACCCAGTATGTGGAGTATGTGGAACGATCTGAGGCAGCCATTGCTTTCCATTGTTGGTACTTCTAGTTTTCTTGTGTCGGCAAACATGCGAGAAGATGAATTTTCTAAAGATGACTTAACGCTTTAAACCCTCTCTATCTATATAGACCACCCCTTTTTTTGTACTATCAACCAAGGGGGTGAAACGCTTCAAAACCATTCGTCCGTGCTCGGGCGCTGACATTTTTGATATTGCACGGAGAATATCAGTTTTGGTGCTTGTATACACACCCATAATGTCAATTCGATACACAATCCAGCCAAGATATCAGTTGGTGGATGTTGGGTGCTATTGGTGTTAAATTTTGTCCTACCCATAGGCCCGCAACGAATGAATGCCACATCTGTCGTCTGATTTAAATAACCGCCTCAATGCGTACATCTTTTGCACCTAAGCGCGCCATTGCATATGAGACAAAAGAGTGTCTGAGCACAAGGATCCAGTACACTATTTTTTACACTGGCACACCTCTAACCCATACATTAATTTGTATCTAACCGATTAGTGTATATGCAAAGCGTAACCCACTGTAATGTGGAAGAATCGGAGGCAGCCATTGCTTTCTATTGTTGGTACTAACTAGGTTTTCTTTGTGTCGGCAAAACATGCGAGAACTGTGAATTTCTAAGAATTACGTAACTTTTTGCCTCTCTATCTATATAGACCTCTTTGCTATCAACGTTTAAAGCCACACTCCTGATAGGTACTTGAGACTGAGCTAATCTTCTCTATGGGTAACAGAACGATGAACCAAATTAGTATTGGTATTGACACTCAGTTACTATCAACAACTTTCAAGCACACTCTGGGAAAAAATAGGTTACTTGAGACCTTGTGCTAATCACCCTATTGGTAACATATGTCGATCATAGGTACTAGAGACCTTGTGCTAATCACCCTAATGGTAACAATGAATCATCCAAAAATACTTTTGAAAATTCAACTGAAAACAACGATCAGTGGTTGAAGCATGATCACCATTGGACTTAGAAGATTAACTTTCTAGCATGTTTGATTGGAATTGGTTGTAAAACTAATTACACGAAGCATATTCCTTAACAATCTTGGATCACAAGGACGAATCAATGATCTGTGTTAGAATAGGTTATATTCGACGGAGAGAAAATAACTTGATCCTTCTTTGACGCAGTCTCACATGGAGTGATACCAGAATATAAACCGCATTCAATAGCCAGCCATGTTGGTGGACAAGATAGACGCATTCCAGTACTACAATACATTCACCTGTCAATGATCCCTGTGCAATCGCTAAACATGGATCGATTGACAACTTAATGTATTGTAGTCCTGGAATGTATGCATCTTTTCTACCAACATGTCTGGTGGCTGACGTCATATTGAATACGGTCTATTAAAACCTGATGACAAAGGGATAAGGGCCCGCCCTGAATTGATGATAACAAAAAGGAAAGAAACAAGCCTCGCGATTGGATTTCTGACTGCGGTCGTCAAGACGCAAGTAAACAAAGCATGACGACGGTGACCCTTCAGGTCACCAAATATTGGACAGGACCATTTCTCTGCAGGGGTAAATGCGTTTTCTCATGACGAGCATTCAAACGTTATGCATTTGGGGTAACTGATTAAACACAGATATGTTTTACAACTATTCCAAGGGATTAAAGGCTGACTCGGTTTTTCTCGAGGTTGTCCATCTCATTTTATTAACAAAACTTGCTTGTCCATATACTATAAACCTTGACCCCAATCAATTCGTCAACCGCAAGGCACATTAGGTTTTCGTCCATCATTGATCCCTTGTGTGTATAGCTTCTTAAAGCAACGCTCGCAGTGTGTTCGTTACCAAAATCATTTTTCTGAATTCATCACCTTGCAAGGTGACCTACCACAGGGCATTAAGTTTGGTCCACTGGGCTGTGTAACTAAGTTTAATGAAGCCCTGCGCACAAATACCACTGATGGTAGGGTTCTAAGTCTCAATTAGGGTGACAATATGAGAGTAGTTGAGAATTATCGTGTTGGCGATGTTAATTCTTTGCAATCAACTCTTAACGAGTTTTGTGATTGGGCTACTCAGAATGATATGAAGCTCAATCCTGACAATGTGTAAATACGAATGTTGCTTCATGAAGATTTGTTAGGTGTGGCACATTTGCAAATGGGTGTACAAAATTGATAATTGTTGAAGTGTAAACAAATTATGTCATTATTAAGATTTAATTGAAATGGGATCTCCATCTTTCTCAAGTTGTTCGTAAAGTCAGCAATAAGTCAGTTTAAGTTCTTGAAAGAAATTTAACTTTACCGTTGATGACCAATTAACAATAATTGTATATGTGTACCTGTTGGACTGCTGCATAACCTATTGGTGAAATCCACCAGGTTAGAGAGGGTCCAGAAAAGAGCCCTTGTTCATTCTGCCAAGATTACCCAAGTTTGATCAAGCACTTCACAGTGCAAATTGATTACTTTAAAAGAAAAGGGAAAATTGTGTATTCAGTTTGCCGTAATATGGACAACTCTGATGTTTTTTTTTTTTTTTTTTTTTTTTTTTTTTTTTTTTTTTTTTTTTTTTTTTTTTAATTGTGGATTGTTTTTTTTTGAGGATTTATTTGTGGGGGGATGGGGGCTTCAGTTTGGCAAAAAAGTGGGGTTGGTTTTTTTTGGGAAAATGGACCCTCTAACCCCCCAAAACGGACATTTTGGTCTTTTTGAAAATCTCATCACCAACAAGTGGACTTTTTTTTGTCAAACTTTCTCTAATTTTTAAGCATGTGTATCAACAAATTCAACAAAAAAATGACCTTTTGCCCATTTTTTGGCCCCATTTGTGGATTGTCGGAGGTCCACAAATAGCTTGAAAGTTAAGGATAAAGTGCAATTTCTCTCAGTGTTGTACGCGATTGCGTATGATTAAGTGTTTGGGTTTGTGAGTTTTGTCCGGTTTAATGGGGTTTGTTTTTTGAATGTAAGTGGGTTATATTTGTATCTGTGTGGAGGTGTGTGTATGTGTGTGGGGTGTCGGTGTGTGGCGGTGTTGGTAAGTGCCGTTTGTGTGTGTGCGTGTGTTTGTGGGTGGATGGATGGGTGGCTGGGTAGTCAACTAATAAAACAGCGAACCATCATCTGCAGTGAGAAAGATGAATGCAGTGAATTGAAATTGTAGTAGGGTTACAAATTCAATTGATTTGATTGACTTGATTTGATTGACCTGATTTCAAATTTATACATATACTAATTTAATCCCCGTATTTTACACTGTTTCCCACATTTCCAGTGGTTAGACCCTAAAATTCTGATTCAGCACCCTTCAAACTGTAGACAAAAACATCATCAAACCTTCTTCCCTAAACTTTGAGAATAAAATTGTCTTTTATAACCCTACTATTGATACAGCAATTTTACAGAGTCAATTACACAGGTACTTTAATCCTCTCCTCATTGTATGCTTGTTAAAACCTAAGAATGTGGCGTATGACATTCGTTTTGCTAATGAATGTCAGTAGTTGAAAATAAAGGAGTTGTCATTGTTACGAAAATTTGCATGTCTGCTTATGAGAGATATAAAAATATCAAAACACAATACAAATCACTTTGTATTCCAAAAAAAGTATGATTACCACAAAACCTTCGTTCTCTATTGGAAGAGCATAAAGCACTAACATCAATTTTAGGAGACAGTAAAACATACACTTCGGCCATTAGGTGAAACAGTTGATCATACATCTTTGAGTTTGAATGACCGAGTAAATCGTTTAACCTACTGCTTGATCTTGAAACAAGACTTTATACTTTATAATAAATTAAGTTAACGATGGAAGTGCACTGGAGAAAGTGGCTAATAATGAAACCGATGACGTTTTGATTAACCTATTAATATGGCTGAAATAATCATTAATGCAATTATTTTAAACGTTGAGAGCAAATAAGTCGCCTGGTCTGGATGGACTGCCAAACGAGATATTAACAAATTCATCCAATTCAATTTCCGAAGTTATTATGAGTTGTTTAACTAATTGTTTGAACATGCAATCTTGCTTCTGCATGGACACAATGTATCATAGGTCCTATACATAAAAGACCTAACGGAGGTAATTATAGACCTATTACGTTGCTTGATGCTTTTTTGGGAACATTTTCAACTGACTGAGTGCATGCTGTGAGGGAAGTAGGAAAATTCCTATAAATAAAAGCAGGATTCCGGTGTATCCTTGGTGTAAGACTTGATGAAAGAAATCAATTAAGCCTACACGGAATAAAGCCCATAAACCCCATTCAACTCTATACATGTGTAAATTGGTTATTTCGCGCAGAAATTACATGAAGGAATAACCAGGATTGCGCAAGGGTATTCAAATGAATATAATTTGTTAACTCTGTGTACTGCGATTCAATGAAGACTTTACGACCGAGAGGCAAATGCTACTGTGTGTTTGCCTCACGGATCCCTATACAATGAATTGGCTACACAACAGTAATTGTATATTAGATGAATAAAGTAACCGGCGGACATCTTGGTCTACCGAAAACAATAGCATTCCAGAGACACCTGTTTAGCAGAAGTTGTATCCCGGGTACCCGTTTTAGAGACATGCCAACCCATACGCGTGCAACTTCAAATACTAGTACAATACTCTCACTGAATTGGCTTGAATCTGTAGTCTGTTATGTCGCTTAACCACATTCAATGGGAACACATTTTGTGTAAATGACCGGTGTGGCAGAAGATATAGTCCTCCGGGCTCACAGTCCGAGAACAATGGTGAACAATAAGGGCAATCGATTCAGTTCACTCTTCACGCAACATTAGTTTCACGCTTTATTTCGTTGTCGTCTATGGATTTCGGACTATGATACCTGCCGGACTATGATTACTTTCACACCGGCTCTTAAACTGCATGGTTGAGCTCTTTTTGAATTACCAATATGGCCGTCAGTGCCTCAAGTACGAAGCCCATGTTTCCAATCATTGTATAGAGATCAGTGGTTTGCCTTTACACAAGCCTTCGAAATTTGCTCCAAAATTTAAAAAAAAAACCGCACCCTCATTTTGTCCTAACTAACATAACTCCACATATGTGGTATCAACGGAATGCGCATTTAATATGGTACAAAGATCTTTCCCATCGGTTATGTATAAACCAAACTACGGTCTCCGTTTTGTGCTCTCTCCACTGATTCACATTAAAATAAACGGCGTTTAGCGATGGAAACCAGTCTCCTGAAGGAAATCGGGCTATTTCCTGATAGCGGAGCGGCCGAGCCTTGAAAAGTCCTCTAGTTTTCGAGTTACCCTCCCCACCGTACAACAAAACACAACCACCTTTATTTGAAGGATAAATATATAAGATTTAAGAAAATGATGGTTGTGGTTGAAATATTTGGTGGCAGGGATGATTTCTATGCCGAAAAATGAAATTTGGACTGCAAGTTAAGCGAAATTATTATTTTTTATATTTTTTTAGGTAAAAATATTACAATCTTATTTTTATGGTGTCCTTTTTGTTATTGATATAGGTTTTATACATTGCATAAAGGGTTCAGGTAATACTCGTTGTGCTGACATGTGATAAAAAGGATGCTTTTTAAGGAAAAAAGGTGATTTTGGGGCTAAAATTCTAGACCCTTTATATATTGTATAAAACAGAAATCTATAATATAAATGTCAGAGATTGATAGTATTGCATGATGATTAAAATTTGTTTTGCTAAGAAATTAATAAATCTTGATATTTCTTAGTTTGTTTTAGCCTCAAAAACGTGCTTTTTTGACCCAAAAACCCATGCACCAAATTTTTTGACCACAACCATCATTTTTTAAAATTATTTATTATTACTTTCGAATTAGAAGTGGTTGCGTTTTGTTTAGCCGAGGGGAGGGGTGTCGACAATTTTGCACCACCGCTCCACTATGAGTGCCGAATCAATTTGAAGGTGTTTAAACCCCAGTCATGAATCCCATTCGTAATTTACCATAGTCGACCTCTATACCTTCGTTGGTCCTCATCGAGAAAGGTTGACTTTTTGGCAAAATCGGTATTAATGTAAAAAGACGTCGCTTTCGATTGCTGAATGGTAATGGTATTGTGTGTAGTGGCTTCTAAGGTTGTTTTTCTTGTTCCTCGCTCCCCCTCCCACGCGTTTCATTTTCGAACCGACAATAACCAAACGTCCTGTTTCTGCCGGCAACGCCACCCCCCCCCCCCCCTCAATTGAAAATGATTTGGGAACGCCCCTGCAATTAATTTAATAGAATCATGGACATAACTCCATCCAACCATTTTGGGCAGTGATTTCTTTAAACTGGCAGTTGTGGATTTAAATGTGAATCCTTGGAAAAAGCACAAAACGGACTGCCTGATTCGAAATAATGTACCCTCTGCGTAACGATGGAAACGATCTTTGCATACGCTTCACTTTGATACCATGGAGATATAACTTTCTCTTAAAGATGCAAAGTGGTGGCAAAATTAAATATAATAAACTGTAATTAAAGGTACATTGCCCGATCGCTAATAGCCCTCGTCCCCAGAAAGCCCCCACGGAATTGGCACATTTTGGTATCGAAGAAGCACTATCTATTTTTCTCATTTACCCTGTGACTCTAGAGCCAAAGGAATGTGTGTTTGGAAGTTATGAGGAAATGTCCCTAATGTGTGTCGAACCAATATTCAATTTTTGCACATACTCTATGGTGCTTACAAAATCACGTTTTTAGCTCTCGCAGCAAAACGGAATTGGACAATATAAATCGGTGCGAAACGTACGGATGGGGTTTTTTGGAGTGAAGGCCAATCTCTCAAGATGAAAACATCATATCTTTAAATTCGGGCCTCCCCCTTTAATAAGGCACATATTCTTGAATGTATTAATTTTGATCACCATTGTAATTTCTTTGAGATTCGGTAGACAACCTAATTTTAATTGTTTTTACTCCTGAAACAAGAATATTTTGGTTGGTTTAAACAAAAAACCCCAGTCACTTATAATTTACTTATAATTCATTGAAATTCCAATTCCTTAATATTGGAAAACACGTGGGATACAATACGTCGTAATATCAGCTGAAATAGCTCGTGTGGAATTACAACGCCTCTTTAACTCATCACGCATAATATGGTAGATTCAATCAACCCATCGTGTCACCGGAGGAAAGTTTGGGACAGCGTCGATAGTTCATTGATGTAGGAGATAATGAGAAGCCTTCCCTAATGCATTACGCACGCCAATTATACCAAAGAGGTTCTATAGTACGGTTTTCTGAAGAGCGATCTTTGGTGTTTGGGATGGGCGGGATGAAATCGAAGTAAAGATGTACGTCATTCAGGTAGCTATTTGCCATTTGTCCAAAGATATCACTTGTGTCCAACCGTCGGTCATTTATAATCTGAAAGGTAAATCTGTCCTGTAAGTAGTATATCTGCCTGTGCAAACCTATTACAACCGATCAATTCTGAATACTTTTTGATTTAATAAGCAGCTATTTTTAATGTTTCAATTTTAAAAGAGCCGGGAATCGAATCCTTTGCTATTAGTTGAAATGAAAAGGCTGAAAAGCGTGACCCTGAAATCGGGGCAAGTGAATGGAATCACCAAGCTATAATCCTTTTAAACAATGGAGTGTGGCTAGTTACCATCATTGCAGAGGCCCAGTTTTTTTTTATTACTTTCTTTCATGAAATCAGCAGTGAGGTGAGTAGAGTAAAATGTAATCAGGTTCAGCATGTAACATGGATTGCTTAATGTCAGCGTCAATGATAGGGTTAACAGAATTATTTTTGTGGTGGCTTTTTTTCAGTCCAATAATCCTATCGATATTTTCCTTGTTAAGTAACCTCCTCTCCATGCTAAATGGAACGGCTTGGTCACATGGTTGGAAGATCGGTCTTGGGAAAATACACTATATATAATATAGAGGGCCAAGGGTTACGTAATCTTTAGAATTCACCGTCTCGCATGTTTGCCGACCACAAAGAAAAAACCTGAGTACCAACAATAGAAAGCAATGCCTGCCTCCGCTTCTTCCACATATGTGGGTGCCGCTTTGCATATGATACACTAATCGGTAGTGATACAATTAATGTATGTGTTAAATTTGGCCAGGTGTAAAAATAGTTGTACCTGGATATGTGCTCAGATACTCTTTTTTCTCATAATGCAATGCGCGCCTTAGGTGAAAAATGTATTCATTGATGGCGGTTTATTGTAAATCAAGACGACTGATGTTTCATTTCAGTTCGTTGTGTGGCCATGGGAGGACAAATTTAACCACCCCATAGACCCAACATCCAACAACTGATATTTGGCGGATTGTTTTGTATCGGAATTGACATTATGTGTGTATACAAGCACCCAAACTGATAATTATGCGTGCAATATTCAATGTCAGCGCCAGCACGGACGACTGGTTTTGAATGCGTTTTTCATCCTATTCGTTCTATCCTTAGAGCACGTCATGCGAGATAGCCCAGTACTTAACCCAACTGACTTGTGCGAGTCAGTTGTCAGAAACTGGGCAGATACGCACTCTCAAACATTAGAATATGAACCCTTCAATACCTTTCTACATAGGTTTCCCGGAACCCGAACGGTGGCCAACATTTTTCTTGCGGACTCTACGGGTTGTCTCCGGTCCAATAATAGGTGATTTTTCCGCTTTTAGCCCCAGCTAATTTTTTTTGCTGCCGTGGCCCGCTACGTGAAAGGGTACTGCCGTGGCCCGGCTAAAGTTTGGATCGTGCGGTATTCGCCAACACTTCCTGTCGCCCGGGAATCACCCTGAGCTTAATACAGAAAATGTTTGCCACTTTCCGGTTTCCGCAAACACTTAAATAGGGTTTTGAAGGGAAAATACATCATGTATGAAAGAGTGCTTGCCTGCCCCGGGTTTCTGATCGCAGACCCACACTGTTCGGATGTGGTTCAGGGTGTGAGCGCGGTAGAAAAGAAAGTGCCCCATTGGCGCCCAACTGTTTTTTTTTTCGGGGACCAGAAAAGTATACTATATGTGGAGTATATCCGTGTACTGGCCCGGGTCGTGGTTTTGGTCTGACCGGCTATATGTTTTGCGCCAACATTTTTCTAGCCGCAACGGGGGCGTTTTCCCCCCCACTAGTAGGGGAGTTTACCGATAGCGGCTCTCCGCTGGAGAGAGCTAAAAATGGACGGGTTTGCCGTATGCGAAATCTGGATTTTGATCTAGGACTTTCGGTGCGTTAATTGAGGGTACAAAAATGTAGCATGCGCGAGCCCAAAAATCCGGCCTGCACGGCTGGGGCGTGGTTCGTGACCAGAACGTATACTCTACATAGTCTAGCCACTGCAGTGGGGCTTTGAAACATTTGACAAGTCCGGAGCGGACCGTTACACGCTTTAGCCGCGATTACCATAACATAACCTAACAATGGGATATTTTTTATAACGCGCCTTTTACAAAAGTATACAAGCGCAAAAAAAAAAAAAAAAAAAAAAAAAAAAAAACTAGATACTATGGAAAAGGTGGACTTAAGAAGTTTCTAAAAGTGGTGATGTTACTCGATTCCTGATACCACTGGGAAGATCATTCAGAGACGGGGCGCTGCGATGGAAAAGGCGCGTGCCAGCCAATTTTTTTAGCCCGAGGGACATAAAGGTGACAGCAACATCAGATCGAAGGGCATAAGGTGTCTTGTGGATATGCAAGTAAGAGGAAATATAACTTGGAACTGAGCGGATGGAAGTCTTTGTAATGTTTGAAGAAGAGTCTTGAAAATGAAGACGTTGTTGCCACAGCAGCCATGGAGAGACTGGATGAGCGGTGAAGTGTGAGTGCGTTTGGGGTTCATGAAAATAAGACGCGGCAGCTTTGTTATGTAGCCTCTGAAGCCGGTTGAGGTTTTCTTGCAATGCCATTCATAAGAGAGTTCAGTAATCAAGCTTGGAAGATAAGTGTACGAACAATGTTGTGACATGTTTCGGTATCAGATATTTCCTGACACGATTAATATTACGGAGCTGCCATTGATGGAACGAGACAGATTGGTATGTGACCACTCATTGTACAGGATGATCAAATGTTACACCCAGATTACGAATGGTGGGGGATGGGCGAATTTCTTGATCACCCAGATGAGATACAGATGTTTGAAGGGCACTGTAGTGATGAGCCGAGGAGCATAAAAACTTCGGTTTTACCCTGATTAGCTTTAGCCTATTACTAAGCATCCAGGACTGCACTCATCCACACATCGGCCTAACTTGAATAAAGCTCAAGAGCAGCATACCAGGACGATTTGGGTCAAAATTGCATAGACCTGTACATCATCAGCATAAATGTGATAATGTAATTGAATGACTTTCATAATTTGGTCCATTCTGCGGTGTGTAATAGTACAAGCCTGAAGGCCATAACCGAAGCCCTGGGGACCCATAATGAGTCTTTGTCATGTGAAAAGGCCCTTTGAAACTAACTCTACTAGTTCTTCTACCAAGATAAGTCTGGCACCAACTATAGACTCCTCCACAGGAGACCAAAATCACTCAGCACGCCGTTCAGAAGGATAACCGTGTCCCTAAGGTATCGAAAGCCGCTGAAAGATCTAACATAAGGAGGAAAACGGCTTGCTGTTTCATATCAATTGCCCTGAGGAAATGTCATTTGACACTGGTCATGCAGTCATCAGCGTGATATGAGCCTGCTATAGACAACTGGTTATGGAATACCAATAAACAAAGAATTTTCATTAATGTACTCAGAAACTTGAGTGGAGACAACTTTTTCAATCAATTTGCCAACAAATGGTTAAAGTTGGGGAAACAGGGCGAATAGTTACCACCCATTGATTTTTTCCAGGGTGGTCTTTTTCAAGATTGGTGTAACGATGGCTTTAACAGAGCTCATAGGAAACATACCCGAGGAAGGGAAGTATTGACATAGGTGTTAAGATGTAATAAGTCTTCAATGTTGCTTTAAACTCAACCAAGTGGGTATGGGACTAGGCTACAACTCTTTGAAGTGCCTTCTAAACTTTGCCCAACTCCTCTTCAGTAACAAGTTTAAAATGAGACATTCACATGAATATCTACATGTGATTTTTAACAAACATGTTGAGGTGGTGGTAGTACGACCTATTACGTACCACATTCATATCATTTCAGTTCTGATTTTAGTGACCTTACCAACAAGTAGTTAGAAAAAAATCATTTGCCATTGAACAGGTGAGTTACCGGAGGGTGATCATCATTACAAGTATTAAGTAATCAGTCACAATTTTGTACATGTTCCTTCGAATTACAGTCCATAAGTTGGTTCTTGTATATGCTTCTTTTCATTTGCAATAACCAGGCAGCAGTCCGCTTAGCATCTATATATGTCTGATAGTCCGTATCAACAATGCGTCTTTTCTCCATCTTCTTTTCATTACGGCGTTCGAGTACGCGGGCACTAACAACACGTCATTGACCACTTGGGTTTTACGACAGAGCGAGACGTTTGGAATTTACTGGGGCTGAGCATTTACACCATTCTGACAAGCTTGATTGTAAACCTTTCACAGATACACTAGCAGTACGTTTACAGATGAAGAACAGCATGAGACCTCCTTGGCAAGAGCCGTGGCAAATGACTCATGGTTGATTGATTAAGTTACGCGAGGTGCAAAATGTTTAGGTAGTCAATGTGTCTTGTTACAATCAGAAGCAGTTAATGATAAGATGATCATAGTAAATAAATTGGAATTACATCCCATTCATTTGACGAAGAAATCTCCCTCCTTAACTTTAAGCAAGTCTACTAAGCGTATTCTTCCCAGATCGATGAGTTGGGACATTTACAAGTTGCCGATACCCCAATTTGATGAAAGAATGGTACAAAACTGCTTCACCTCAGACTTCAGAGGAGAGGACGATTGCATGATGTTAAAGTCTCCAAGGAGTAAAGTCCTACCTGGAAGAAGTTCTACGCAACTGAGGAAATCTTCGAATTCACAGAGGTATTCAGATAGTTTCAGCTGATTCACATCAGATGGGGTGGTCAACCACATAAGTCATGTGTTGAAGGAATTGGATATAGGACATGTTCAAAAGTCCCTCAGTGTTAGGAGCACTCCTCTATTCTGAAGCTTTAGATCAGATTTATGAAGAACCCCCTAGTCCTCCGCCAGCATGAGTAATCGAGCAATAATTCATAAAGGACTACCTGGTGCGTCAGCTCACCTATGATGACATTGTCATCAAGCCCTCAACCATTTTCTGAAGGAATAATATATCAAGATTGCTTTCCAACACGAGGTCGCACGTCATTTCAAGTCCTTATTGCAGATTGCCTGTGCATTCCACAATTTGATCATCAAATGACTGCTATCAGCAAATTATCCATCTCCCTGCTGTTGAAACAATTTGAATTGCAAGTTTGGATCTTGTGTTCCTGCCACCTCTTTTTGCCACGCTCGACCGCCATCGTTTCCTTTCCTCTTATTTGAGTGCCCTTTTGTTGATGTCGGTCTTTCATGATGGTGGGTTTACATGGATGGCGTAGGAGATTCAGATAACCCAATTTATGACAGTTTTCAGTTGTTAGGTTGGGCAGTGGGAAAAAAGTAATAGTTTGCCACACACAACCCATACAAGAGATGCTGATTATTGGACAGCCCAGTCAAAGTTGACTGAGATAAATTTATATAGGGCTGATCACCGTCCATTGGTATTATAAATTGATCAGTCCCTGCAATCAACAAGATATCACTTCATAACAGGAGGACCGGAGTGATCAATATCTGAAAATGGTTGATCACTACACTGGTAGTTTACCTTTATGTAATGTTGTTTATGTACATCATTTCCCATACAGGACTGGTCATAAAAAATAACCACAAATGCAGAAGTGAGCAATCCATATCTATACATGAAAGCCATTGTGATGATCTGCAGGCTTAATATTTCCACTCAGTAGAAGTAAATAGTCAGATGCATGGTCTCGATCATCAAAAACTAATGATAAAGTAGATAGCCTGTGACGCGGGCCACCAGGCGCTGCAACTGGCTCGCAATGTTTTCCGTCCTGGCTTGAACCGACCGCTTTTACTTAGTTTTTTTTTTTTTACCTTTAACTATGGCCTGTTGGATCCAGAGGGGGCAAATTTCGTCCCGTTAATCCGAGGCAGTGGTCCGCTCTGGACTTCGTTATTTTTTCAAAAGTCGAGCGAACCAGTTACACGCATGTAGCCGCGATTTCCTGCTAAATATCAAGGCAGCCGACCGCTCTGGACTTTTTTTTCACACCCTTAACTATGGCTGTTGGATCTAGGCCATTTCCCGCTAAAGACGAGGCAATAGTCCGCTCTGGACTTAGTCGTTTTTCAAAATGGACTTAGTCATTGTTCGAAGAGGACCTTTTTTTCCATTTGTTCAAAGTAGATATTTTGGTCAAATCTTAAAAATTGGATTTAGTGAAAGGCCCGGCCGCATCTGAATTTTAGTGAAAGGCAGGCCTCATCTTCTGAATTCCGGAAGATATCACTTGGGAGAAATTTTGACTGTGAAAAGATCCGTTTCCAGTCCACTTTGGGAGAAATTTTGGACTGTGAAAAGATCCTTTTCCATCATGTGACCGGTACTTCCGGTACTTTGATTCCAAGGTTAAGATTATAAAAATGCAATCAGTTTTCAGTAAGTTCACAGATGGCTCAGTGATAGGACGATGTGACCGAAAACCAGACGCTACGCTACATCAAACCACCAAACCACCCGCTAGGATTCCGGATTTCCAGTTCGAGTCCCACTCAAGGTCAAATTAATTTTTGTTCTTTTTCTTTTTCGCATACTTTTGTCACGTGATAACTTCACGTGATACCGTCACGTGGTACGCGGCATGTGATGATTCGTGGCGGGCAATAATGGTATAAAAGGAGCGATCGCCAGCGATCTGCACACGTCTCGCAATGGACACGCCAACAAGCACTTCATCGGAGTCTCCACCGAGAACAGCTACCTCGGTGTTTTGGAAAAGAAGGCTGAAAAAGCTGCAAGTAAGCTAAGAAGCCGGCGGTTGGATATCGGGGATGTAGCGGCAGCAAAGACCGCCGACCGCCCAGTAAAAGCTTGCGGGTTCTGGTTGCAAAGCGCGCAGCAGACTCCGGCGCATCCACTTCAACAGCGGAGCCGGCGCTTCTTCCCCCCACCTGCTGTGCCGAAACCAAATCCAAAGGGCCCGGGTCATCAAGCTAATCGGGCAGGGCTATCCTGCCAAGATCGAAGCAACTCCGCGTTGTAACCCCCCAGGATAGTCGCGTCCGATGACACGGTGCGACCCGTTGATGAAGCGTCGCGTGACGCGGACCCAACTCTGGTACCGACTTTAGCCACGGACATTGATGAGCCTGTAAGATCAGAAGGATTTTTATCGGATGATCCCGCGCAAGCCATCCCACCGCGCGACAGAAGGGTGCGGAGTACATAGACGAGGCAGAATATGACCCGAAGCGAGGACTGGTTGACCTGCTGGACCCTTCGAAGGTACGCTCTCGGATGGACGCCACATTTGACCCCGGTGCGGACTGTCACCTACAAAAAAGGCAGGCTACAATTGCTGTTAGCCTCGTGGCTATCCGACAGATACAACCAAGAGCAATAACAACCAAGTATAAACTTTACAATATATAAATTAATAAAGTTGTGGTTGCTTCATCTTCAATAATACATATTTGGTGCCCTCTTGATCCAAACGGACTTAATAAACCAAATGCTGCATTCTTGAATTAAACTTTCATATTGTCGTAGATTAAATTTTGCTGTTTTCCAAAGGGTTATGAATATATCAATGATTACCTTATCAAGAAATGGATGAACATACTATATAGATGGATTTAATTATATTATATTACTAAGCTCTTGTTTTACTTGTGCACATGTTAAAGTAGTCCCTTCCAGGAGTACAACGTCACGTTTACAGTGAACTTCAAGTAAATTTGCAGTTCTAGTAGGTTTGATGTTGTAATGTTCATAAGGTAAAGTTCTCCCTTGTAAGTTCCAACTCTTGCTAGGTGAAAAAAATTAAAAAAAAAGAAGATGCATTAACTAGTGATTGTCAACTCAGGTAGAAATACATGGTATCTCTGGTCCCAAAACTCCAAACCAACTCATAAAATTGTGGCACTGTTTGATGAGAAATCCGGAACCCAAATTTCGAAATAATACTTTTGGCTTCAATCTAACAATTCCAAACCTGTTTTATAATACATTTTGTATTCAAACTGCTAAAGTGACACTGATCATTGTTACAAAACGTTGCAGCTACTGATTTACTGTTTTTTTTTTTTTTGTTTTGTTTTACAAAACTTGAACTTCAAGCTGCAATTGTTAATCCATTAATTAAATGTATTTTAATTTCTTTATCATACATTCTAATATTCTGGTAAACTTATTAAAATAACTCAATAGTTTTACTGACTGCTTCGTAAAAATTAAACATTTGCTCACCTGCTCAAGCATTTTCAAATTTTATAATATTCCATGCAGCTTTTGCACCAATTATCTCTTGACTTTTAAATTATCAATCCAAAATTCCAAATTACATTCAGTTGGTACCTTCCCAAGAATATTAAGTTTCTCTCCATTGGAATAGCTTTTACTGAATATCACCACTAATTTGAAAACTAATTTACTTACAATGAAATCATCTCAGGAATCCTTGTTTTGGCAAGCCCCGTCATACAGCTGTCTATGGTTCGGCCTCCAAACGCCGCAACAACAGCTACCCTCATCATACTCACGTCCAGTAGCTGAGAATGACCGGATGAATCAATATTCTTGAAATGGTTGATCACTACACTGGTAGTTAGCTTTATGTATGTGGTGTACGGTACAGTTCATTCATAAAGGACTGGTATAAAAAATAACCACAAATGCAGAAAAGTGAGCATCCATATCTACATGAAAGCCTTGTGGAGTGATCTACAGGATTAATATTCCCTCAGTAGAAAGTATAGTGCAGATGATGGTCTAGATCAGCAAACAAACTAATGATAAAGTAGAGAAGCCTGTGAAAGCGGCCACCAGGCGCTGCAACTGGCTCATCAGCAATGTTTCCGGCTGGATTGGAAGCGACCGCTCTGGACTAGTTTTTTTTTACCCTTAACTATGGCGTTGGATCTAGGGCAAATTTCCGTTTAAATACCGAGGCAGTGGTAACCGATTGGACTTAGTTATTTTTCAAAAGTTCGGAGCGGACCCGTTACACGCATGTAGCCGCGATTTCCGGTAAAGATCCAGGAAGCAGACCGCTCTGGGACTTTTTTTTCACCTTATATGGCTGTTGGATATAGGGCCAAGTTTCCGCTAAAGCCGAGGCCGTAGTCACGCTTGGACTTAGTCGTTTTTTCAAAAGTGGACTAGTCAATTTTTCGGAAAGAGGACCTTTTCCATTTTTCAAATGTAGATTTTGTCAAATCTTAAAAATTGGAGTTTAGTGAAAGGCCGGCCGCATCGGAATTTTAGTGAAAGGCAGGGCAGCATCTGAATTTACCGGAGTAGTCTTGGGAGGAAAAATTTTGGACGGTGAAACAGATCCGTTCAGTCACTTTGGGAAATTTGGACGGTGAAAAGATCCGGTTTCCATCAGGTGACCGGTACTTCCGGTACCTTTGATTCCACCCCCCCCCCACCCCCCCCCCCCCCCCCCCCCCCCCCAGTATAAGGATTATAAAAGTGCAATCGTTTTCAGGTAAGTATAAGGATGGATCAGTGATAGGAGATGGACCGAAGACAAGACGCTACGCTACACCATACCAACCCGCTAGGATTCCGGATTTCCGGTTCGAGTCCCAACTCAAGGTAAATTAATTTTGGTTCTTTTCTGTTTCGCATACCTTTTGTCACGTGTAAACTTACACGTGATACCGTACGGGGTACGCGGCACGTCATGAGTCGTGGCGGGAAATAAAGGGATTAAAAGGAGCGACGCCAGCGATTCTGCATAGTCTAGCCAATGGACACGACAACAAGTACTTCATCGGAGTCCTCCACCGAGGACAGGTTCCTCGGTGGTTGGGAAAAAAGAAGGCTGAAAAGGCTGCAAGTAAGGGGGGGACTAAGAACCGAGGTTGATATCGGGGAGTGTATTGGCAGCAAAGACAGCCGACCGCCCAGAAAAAGCTTGCGGGTTAGGGTAGCAAAGCGACGCAGCAGACTCCGGCGCATCCACTTCATAAGCGGAGCCGGCGCTCTTCCCCGACCTGCTGTGGAAACCAAAGCCAAGAAGAAGGCTAAGGAGCCGGGGGAAAAGGGCCCGGTTGCATCAAGTCATCGGGCAAGGCTATCCTCCAAGATAGGAGCAACTCCGAGTTGTAATCCCCAGGATAGTCGCTCCCGATGACACGTCGACCCGTTGATGAAGAGGCGCTTGACGCGGACCCAACCCTGGAACGACTTTAGCCACTGACATTGATGAGCCTGTGGATTCAGAGGATTTTATCTGGATGATCCCCGCAAGCAGCAACCGCGACAGCAGGGTGCCGAGTACATAGACGAGGCATAGAAAATGACCCCAAGCGAGGGACCGTGGACCTGCGGACCCTTCTAGGACGATCTCGAATGGACGCCACATTTGACCCCGTGCGACGACACGTGTTCCCGCGGTACAGGCCGAGTGGAACCGACCTTGACGCTGACAAACAGACGAGTCCCCTGGACTATTTTGCGGAGTTTTTTCTCTCTTAATTCTCGTCCGGAGATCGCCGACTGGACAAACGTCCGGTTGAGAGAAAGAGGGTAGAAAGATCACATCGGGCCGCCCCGAAATCCGCCGCGTGGTTTTGTATCCATCTGGTGATGGGGCTTAATTCGCTGGGAACCCGGGCCAAGGATATTGGTCACCCCCCCGGTTTACGAAACCCGATGATTTCCAAATGCGATGGCTAAAACCCGTTTGAAGTCTTGTCTGGTAGCATCTCTTGTGCGAACCCGACTACCGACCCAAAGAATGGATTGCAGAAATTCAGAAGAAAAAGAGCATAAGTCAATTACATCCAGCAAGGAATCCGCTGGATAGAGGTCCAGTCCGTAGGGACACGGTTCAGCGGAATTGCCAGGAGAATATAAACTGACAATTCCGCAAAATATCTCTCGATAAGGCGGGCCGTACAAGGGGCATTACGGTGGCTGACGAACCATCGAATGCAGGCCAAGCCACCAGCCATGGGCTTCAGAATGACGCATTTGCGAATGGGACAATGGATACATGTGCAACTTTACTGCCTATGCACTTAAACCGCGGCGGAAAGTCGTGGATCTCGCGCTCGACGTGACATCTAGTCACCACACAAAATCCATCAAATTTAACTGGCGACAAGTTGTACGTATACTAGATAATTAGCCCAGGAAATGTGGAGCGCGATACCTATCTAACCGGGGCCATGAAAGAGAATTCACGGGGACTGCCGACTGACTTCTCAAAGATAGCCGCAAAAACCCTGGAGCCGATGTCATCAAGACCCTGGAAAAGACCCCGCGTGGTACTTTTATGTTCGGAAAATGGCGCACAACGATAACGCTGTGGAAAAGACATCAAGGTGGTCCACAAGTTTCAACGGCGCATAACGTGTACCGCGATGCCCATGATCCCGAGAGATGAGGGCCGGGCGCTTTCGCTCACCAAAGGGCTCTAGAAAAGAGGCGCAAATTATGCCGCTCCGCCCGTAATTTGAATACAACAAGTACAGGAGCGGCGTTGGACAAAGCTGATCAGTTAATTGCATACAACTCCTGCTGGAAAAAGAGTCAGCACTGGTGGAAGTAGGTGCTTTACTTCTTGGTCGATATTAGCCGGGTCAATTACCTGACAATGTTACAATCTTGTCCACAATGCGGCGGCATTCCCGGCTGCTGATAGAATTGTTCGACATTCGAGGTTTATCCTCAAAACTGAAGAGCAGCTCATTGGCGGTTTCGGCCGGCGCCCAGTTCCCCAACTGTCGACCTGTAGTAAGGAACATGCATCAACCAATAGGGCGGCCATGAGCTGTTGATAGAGGAAAGAGAATCCGGCCCTGTCGGACAGATGCCAGGACACTCGAAAGAACGACTGCTTCAGGAAGGCGAAGCGGACGAAGTTCGGGGGCAGAAGTGCGGGGTGCATCTCCGTCGGGTGGAGTGTTTTTTGTATACCATCGCTTACTCTTTGATCAGCTTCTTGCAGTTTTGAATTGAGCGACCACATCGCGGTCCAAAACAGCGAGCATGTTGCGCAAGCATTATGACGAATGACGGACGCCTAAGGAAAGGTTGTGCCGAATGCTAGAGCACTCTGTCTTGCTAACATTGTCCGCTGACTTACTCGAACAAATGGCATTGAAACGTGCCGAGCGTTGTGCCGAAAACACAGTGCACCGCTGTAGTTCTACATTGATAGGACGAACAAAGTGTTGTGCCGAGCGATTAGTGCACCACTGAACTAATGACTTTTACTTTAAGATCGCTTAAATGTTACACAAGATGTTGTGCCGAGTTTAAGAGAGCACATCTGTTTATTTGGCTTGACCGGACACTTTTACTTTAAGCTGATCTGCCTAACCCTTCGGACCGGCCGGCTGTCTTACAGGTCAACTAACATCAAAAATTGTAACGTAAATCTCTCACTAGCATACTGCTACTCCCAGGGTTTCCACCCGCATCTGCTTCACTGCTGCAACCACACAAGGGCAGCCTACCTGTCCTGTTGGAACCTGGCCATAAAACAACACATGGGAGGCCTTCATCCGTCCGGTATTTTGATCCTGTACCCGGCAAGGAACTGAATGGGCTGGGCCCATCCTCCCAGGATAATATAGGTTCCCTAGCGCCGGGGTGCGTTGGTTAAACCACAGTTCCAAATACAAAACTACTGCCCACCATTACAAGACTTCAGCCTGGAGCTACTGCGACCACAGAAGTGCAGCCGAATACTACCAGCAACCACCAACTTAATCTTATCAGGAAAAAAGGTCTGTGATAAACAGATGTTGACCCATTAATCAAAATAAAGAAAACAAAATTACCGTGCCCACAAATTCCAATACAATTAACATTGTCGACAAATTAAAAAAAACAAATTCAGTTAAGTTAGAACAAGGTTAATTAAAGAGAACGTAGGCCGAACACTCCGTAAAACGCACGCGCTTAACAGGCGTGCGGCGCCCCTTAGGTTACGGTCAAGTGAGGGGCAGTTAGCCGGGTCAAGTCCAGGTGCGACCGGGTAAAGGTTAGTGGTTGGGACCAGATTCACGCAATAGGCCCAAACATTACGGTAAAACAGCACGCGCTTTAACAGGCGTGCGGTCAACCCATAGTTACGGTCAAGTGAGGGGGTTCAGTTAGCCGGGTCAAGGTAAGGGGGTGCGACCGGGTAAAAGTTAGTGGTTTGGACAGAATCATGCAAATGGCCCAACATTACGGTTAAAACAGCACGCGCCTTAAAAGCGTGCGGTACCCCTTAGTTACGGTCAAGTGAGGGGTATTAGCCGGGTCAAAGGTCAGGGTGCGACCGGGTAAAAGGTTAGTGGTTAGGACAAAATCATGCAGTAGGCCAAACATTACTGTACCGCACGCTCCTTAACAAGGAGTGCGGTCGCCCCGTAGTTACCGTCAAGTGAGGGGGCAGTTAGCCGGGTAAGGTCAGGGGTTGCGACCGGGTCAAATGTTATGGGTTGGGCCAAACATTACGTAAAACAGCACCCGCCTAACAGGCGTGCGGTCGCCCCTTAGTTACCGTCAAGTGAGGGGTCAGTAGCTATACTATGGAGGGGTAGTGCATCTCGGACCATTTCCAAAAATGAACTAAGTCCAGTTAAGAAAAAAACTAAGTCAGGTAGAAAAAACTAAGTCCGAGCGGACCGCTTCCTTGGTCAGCGGAAAGTCGCCCTAGATCTGTTAGTGATCTTTCAGTGAAATGTCACCTAGCCGGGCTACGGCAGTGAAAGTCACCTACGGGCCCGCAGGTAGAATTTCAAAAATGAATAAGTCCAGACGGACCGCTTCCTTGGTTCGCGGAAAGTTCGACCCCCCCCTCGATGTCTTTTAGTGCAGATTTCCTCGTCAGTGAACGTAAAGACTGTGGAAGTTATTGTTAAGAGAGCAGTGAAATGTCACCTAGTCTTGGCACAGCCAGTGAAAAGTCATGCGCACAGGGCGCACAGAGGTACTAGGACTTTTGACTAACAGCTGAACGTATAGTCCAGTAGAGGATGACTGCCTTGTTATTATCGCGCGCCTTCTATGATCAGGTCTAGTATCTTCATGTAATTCCATACATCTTGGGTGTGAAAAGTACGTCCCTTAGCATGGGACCACACGCAGCCCCCGCGATTTTTAACCGACGCCCAGTAGAGGCACCACTCTTACATTGTATAGCATGAAAATCACTCGGATAGGCAGATTAACGAAAGTCACAGAGGTAACCGCTTCCTTGTGTTCTCAACTGGAAGTGGCCGGGGGACTTGAGAGGAAACCGGTCTCGCTTGAAGAATGCTTTAGTTCAAAAAACGACTAATTACCAAAAAATTTTCTAAGTCAAGGTAGGGGGCGCCCTACTCGAAAACTCTCAACGTCAGGTTCCATATCGCTGGCTATATTTTCCGAATATTGGAGTTAGGTACGTAAGGGATATAGAACCTCTGTGATAAATCATTGGCAACCATTGTTAAAAGCCTTAAAAGAGGTTCTATAGAGATAGCGAGGCCCAAACGGTACGATTATCTTAGATATTCACACCGTCTCGCATGTTTTGCCGACACAAAGAAAACATAGAGTACCAACAATAGAAAACGCAATTGCTGCTCCGCTTTCTTTTCCAAAATGGGGGTGCCGCTTTGGCATATACACTAATCGGTTAGTGAGTACAAATTAATGTATGTGTTAGAGGTGGCCAGGTGGTGTAATAATAGTGTGCCTGGATCTTGTGCTCAGATTATCTTTTTATATAATGCAAGCCCGCTTAGGTAAAACGATGTATTCATTGAGCGGTTTATTTAAATCACGACAGATGTGTCATTTCATTCGTTGCGTGACCATGCCGGTTAGGACAAAAATTTTAACCCCCAATGGCGACCAACATCCAACAACTGATATTTTGGCAGGATTGTTTGGTGTATCGAATTGACATTATGTGTTTGTATACAAGCACCAAAAACTTGATAATTATTTCGTTGCAATATTCAAAATGTCAGCCGCCAGGCACAGACGACTGGTTTGAATGCGTTTCACCCCTTGTAGAAAGCATCCAGTAGACCAACAAAGGCCACTTCTCGGCAGGGAGTATCTTTCATGTTTACTGACCAATCGCCGACAGAAGGGGCACGCTCAGTGAACAAGATCTGGATGATGTGCGCAGAAAGGTTTATCCCCGATGCGCAGTGATTTGTTTAAATGTGGAGACGAAAACAAAAGCGGAATTGAGTCGATTACAGCCGAAAGTCTGAGTATTTCATTCCAAAAACGGAGATAGGCTTTTCCTAGATGAGTTACATTGATTTAGTTTTTGAACTGGGATGTTTTGGAACGCCGTATTTCTTAAAATGTGATATTTGGAGAGCCGAAATCTAACTTGAATTGGGAAGAAAAAAGCCTTATTAAACAATGACACCAAACTTGGCAGTGCCCGAAGTTGCCCGTTTTCTCATTTGGTCCCCAAAGTTGGCCATTTTTACCACAGCATTGTAATGTTCGTTAAGCATGATAATGGTTAAAATTGTGCCTTTTGTATAAAAGCATCAAAATTGGCCGTAGAGGTAGATAGAGAATTAATTTGGAAAAACAATAATGGTATGGAACCACACTGCAAGTCAAGTTACAAGTCATTAGGTCACAAAAAAGTCAAAATGAGGTCACCATAAATTTAAAAAAATGGAAGAATAAGGTTGCATAACTCTAAAAAATCATAACATTTTTCATGGATCTATGTTGACCTTACTTTGAGTTAATCAAAAATGGTCTTCTTCATTTTAATAAGGACACAAGGAGATTTATGAGGATACAATATGTATAAATTTGTTGACTTTGTTGTAGAATACCACACCGAGGACATTTCGTAGGTGTATTGAACAAAAAAAGAAAACAAAAAGTAAGTTTTGAACTTGCCTGCTGCCTGATCGGCCTAAAAGGCATAATCGGATATGTAATGCACGACCAGGAAAATTACCCAAAGCATATTTATTATAACATAAGATGGCTTTTACGCTTATCCTCAGGGTTTGATTCTGGGCATTCCTGGGCCGAGGGCAGCCACTTTAAACACTTGGGTGATTTTTGGGTTGATTCTTTAAGTGCTGCATGTGTCTAGGGATAATAATTCCTCCACATGGTTGATTTTTTTGTTGAGTGATAATTTGCTCAAATATATGGATCGTCTCACTAAGACAAAATTTCGTATTTGATATAAAAATGCCAAGTAAAAAAAACGAGTTAAATGCGTGTTGGATTTCAATTTTTAGAGTCAATTTTATAATAGGTCATTTTCCTGAAAATAAAAGCAACATCCCTAAACTGGGATGTTTGTATGTGTATATGATATACATGTCTATGCAAATTGTAAGAGTACAGTGATATAAAAATGGGCAGGGCATATTATGGAAATGTCATCTTATCTCTTTAGCTTAATTACCATTAACATAACCATACACATTTATTGAACGATACGGGACATAGCTAAATGGGGATGGAGCTTTCGGTGCATTTGTTTGAATTGAAAATGCTATAAGTCAATATCACATTTTAATCACATAAAGCCACCAAATAGATAATCGGATTTATTATATTTTATCTTTTACACTGTGATGGTAAACATTTTTACCAGAAAAAACATAGTGCTGGTTGGGCCTATGAATACATAGTTTTGGGTCATGAGGGGGGTTAGCAGGTCAAAAATAGGCCAGGTAGTTGGGTAGAACACACCACAGCGATATGCATTTAAGGAATCTTGGATTTTATGAGCAGAAGCACTCAATTGAGTACAATGGCCATAGAGGGAGGAGAGAAGGAGAAAGCCTATTTTAAAATAAATTAATTAGCACATTTTCTGAAGAGCACCCCCCAATTTTTGAGGATTTTGAGATTTTACAGAGTTGCATGTGTAACTGGCTAGTAAACAATATACCTTTGAATGGTTACGCTCGAAAAGTCTATGTTTTCTGTACGAGACGTACTCAAGGTCAGAAGAGTAACCTCCACAGAGAGTTCATAAAACAAAATTTAATACACTTAAAAAAAAAAAAAAAAAAAAAGGTAAATTCAAAATGTTTTAATACATGAAAATAAATAAAAAACTTAAAAAAAGCAAAAAATAAAAAAAATAAAATATTAGCAATATTCTTAACCTACTTAAAAATCACATTAAACACCCACAACATCTATTACTTACAGTTAAGTTCCAGTTATTGTTGGGGTGCGCAACCAGTTCGGTAGATCATGGTACGACATAAAATCTGGCGAACAATTCGCTGGTACAGTTTTCAACTAGTTCGCGTTATCGCAAAAGTCTTTTGGTCAGACGGCCCCCCCGATTTATTGTGAGTTTGTGAGAACTGCAAGAACACAACTGGGAAGTATAACTGCAACTCGGTACTGCAATACAGGTACTCAGTGGCGTTAAAGCTGAACGGTCCACTGGTGTAAAGAAGAACGCAATGTCCGCTGGAATTTGTATTTAATCTTTGTTTGTCCAAAGGCACCAAATTTAAGCAGCTCTGACAATTAGCAACTTTCTAGAATTGTGTGAAATAACATAACATAAATCAAATGTTATGAAAGTTCTCCACCTTCTGTTTGAGAGGTCTACACTCGCTGAAATCTCTTGTCAACTGGCAAAGAGAAATGACTTGCAACAGAATTTGTCCCTAACAAATTTCCCATGATGCAACAAACACGCGGAGACAAGACGAACATTTCGTCATCTTTTCAGTTCGCTGAAACATGTTTAAAGGAAGTCCACAATCTTCCACATCCTGCACCTGATATGTTTTGACATAGCAATTACACAAAGTCTATTGGTCATCAACAGGTGTGCAATCGTGCTTCCTATAGGTAACAAAGAACCTCTGTAGAGTTCTCAGAATGGCGAAGATAAGACACTGTGCTCCTCTTGTTCTCAGATTGTGAACATATCCTGACATGTTCGTCTCCGGAAGTTCACACACACTAGTCCATTTAGAACTAGGTCAATCAGATAAGTCATGCTTATTGCACAACACATTGCAAGTTTCATATTTTCCAGTTCTCCTCACTCATAATTTATATGATTAAATTTAACATGATTTAATTAATATAATACAGAAAATAATACAATATTCAGGAGTCTGTCACAGCCACAAACGAAGGAATTTTGTAATTAGAATAATTATTATCGGAGATCTCCGATAAAAATTCAACGGCTGCTGAAAACAGCCTTCCAATGTGAAATAGCCAGGAAACAGCGCCATGTACGTGTCTACGCTCATCCATTAGTTGTTTTATTGGTTCAGGCAAGTCAAGTTAGAGGTTATTTTCTCAAGGTGGCACTATTTCATCATGGACGGACATAAACGTAGCATTTCTAGCTCTGCCGTTAAGTCCAATCTGGCACCCCAATCTAATGACAAAATCGCTTATTTTATGATAAATACACAATTTTTAGCATTGTCTAGCATTCTCATTCACTAGACAATTACCAACGTAACTCTGACAAAATATCAAATTTTGAAAATTGGGGGCGCTCTTCAAAAAAATGTGCCATTATTGCTCGATACCCCCAAAAACCCATTTCTGGTGCTACCACTGTTCAGAGAACCGTCTTAAATGATTGAGGTTTGACTTTTTATTGGGTGCTTTGCTCCCCCCCCCAAAAAAAAAAAAATATTGCTCAAGTAAGTTAATATGCGAACCCCCTTCTTCATCCCGACAGTATCCGCTCGGATTTTGCTGGGGAACCCATGCTCGTTCCTAAAAAAAGAGGGACTAGCTGCAAATGCGGGATTACCCGCATTAATCAAGTTCTAGTCCCGCTGGGGGTACAAATTCAGTTGTGATTGTGACTTGGTTTCAATGATACAATAGGACAAATTAATCTAAACATTCAGCTAAATAACCCTGAAGTGGGTGTATTTTTTCTGGCAGTATAACAGTGTCATTTTTTCTTGTAATGTTGTCTATAATATGTGTACTTTTTTCATGTATTGAGAACCAGCCCCGCAAGGGGGTATAATCTCACTGCAAATTACCTGCAATTCACTTAAATCAATTGTTATTTGTTCATCGTAGAATGGCCTCAGCAAAAAACCAATATAATAATAACTTATGTAAATAATGCAATTACAGTGAAAAATTAATTGTTACAATAAGTCAAATATTTTGCATACAGTAAGAGTTTATAATACTTTATAAGTGTAATTTCAAAGAGAGTATATAACTGAGAAACACTAGGGGGAAAAATATTTAAAAAATCACAGTAAAGGATCCATTTACTGCGTACCGTGGGTGTAAATATTTTCACTGAAAACTAGTATAATTTCACGAAAGCTGGTCCAATTAGGGTCCGGTGTCAGATATTACAGCGTCGGTGTGACTGAGTGTCCTACCGAGCTAACTGCCTATTGGTTCTCCCTTGAGGCTGTATGCATCATTTGTTTCAGCACTGTACCCAATGGCCTCGTCCAAGGTCACGGTTTAATTCCGTACAATGTTGCTATGGTAGCTATATTAGGACACTCTCTCATGGGGGCACTCAGTTTCTTTACAACACCGGGTATATTTAACTGAAATTGGTCCCGTTAGAGGTGCACTTTCAGACCCTGGAACGCGCATGGGTGCCCAAACGAAAATCCAAGTACGACCCCCCCCCCCGTTCCCCAACTTTCAAATGTTAGTCAAACTCGCAAACTTTATTTTCCACACTGGGCAGTCTTGGTCAGTAAAGCTGAACGCAAACGATTTACATTACTTCTTCATAACGAAAACATAAAACAAATACACACCGGACCGCCGGAACATGTGATATACTTTTTCACGTTTACGTGTTCGGACATAGACTTTTCAATATTCTAGGGTAAGAGTGCTCGCCAATCACGATTGCGGCATAGGAATTATATCAAGGGTAATGTTTTTTTAATCCCTTTCTTGTGTGCGGGTGAATGGATAAACAAATTAAATCATTGTGTAAGTCGTTTGGTGGTTCCTCGTTCTTATCCTTCTCTTTCTTCTTTCTTCATCATGGTCAGAGAGAACGTTCAAGTACCGTAAAGTTGAGTGTATACACAATTTTTGTTGCTGAAAATATAATTAGGGTGTGTAGAATAAAAATCTGCCGGGGGCCACCTTTCGCATTCCTTTGCGTTTGAAAATCCAAGATGGCGTGCCATAAATGATAATTATCTATTCATCACTATATTATCAAACTATGAGTTACTAGATATACAAGAACAATGAACAATGTATTGCACTTGTAACATTAAGAGTCATACTTCAAATTCAAATTGAGCCAAATCCAATAATTTTAAATATGCCCTATAACAGCAATACCTGCGATAAAAATTAGACATGAAGTACTAAGGTTAGATGTTGTTAGACACAATAAAGTTATTTCTGATACTTAAAATTGTAACATGACGTCATCAATATGGCAGCCAAAAACGGTGAAAATCTTCTAAAAATTTTTGACACAAATTTAAGGATTACAGCGTCAATCGAAATCAAGGTATAATGACATTTGAATTACCTATGATCCAACCCATGTGCAACATAACATTCAATTTGTTTTAAATGCGCCAAAATCGAAAAAAAACTAATATGGTGAAAATTGTCAAAATACCATAGGAATTACATTTTTTCACATATATTACACTCAATTTATAATTTGACACATTTTTATTATCGGATTACCTGTTTCACTTGGTTATGATCATATGGACCTTTCTACTTATTTCAATGACACAATAATTTATATTTGAAGGTAATATTTAGAAATTTGTGTCAGTAATTTTTTGAAAGATATTCACGTTTTTGGCTTGCCATATGGGATTGACGTCTGTTACATTTTTAAAAGTAACAACATAATCTAAAGTACTTGCATGTTCAATTTTTTTATCCCAGGTATTTGCTGTTGTAGGGAATTTTAAAATTATTAGATTTTTAAAAATATTTCCATTTTTTGAATTTGAAGTATGACGCAATGTGACAACGCAATGCCTTGTTTCCATCTGGGGTCCTGATAGTATATTTATTAACTCCATAGTTTATAATATAGGGTCAGTGATAATATCATCTATGACAACGCCATCTTGGATTTCTCAAAACGCGCCCCAAGGGTGCCAGGTGCACCCGGCAAAGTTTAATTCTACACACCGCTCTATCAGTTCGGCCAAAAAATTGGTTATATATACTCAACGTTACGGTCAGGCCATAACTTGAACTATCTCTCCGACTTGTGACACGATTGGTTGAATCCGTGGAGGATCGTGGCACAGTGTTTAAGAAGGCCCTTTGCCTCTGCTGCAGAAGGTCTGGGTTGCAAATCCCACTAGGACCGTGAAAATTAATTATCCCCTCTCCCCATGGTTTCATTTGAAAGACGCGGGGCAGATGACCCATGACAAAGACCTCGCTACATTCTATTCCGATAGGGTAATCCCCTGGTGTCCGAGAACAATGGACTGTCCTGTAAACCCTGTGTGCTATCTGTGGCGCTCAGTTGTCAGCGTAATCTCCTTGATTACAACTGTTAATGCCAAGATATGCCTGACATAAAAAATCTACTATAGGTAATGAGTTGTCACACCCTCTATTTGCACAACACAATAGAGCATGTCATTAGCCTTTATTTGTGAGGTCTTAGAATTGATTTTACAACTTAATTAAATCAGAACCAATTTGGTCTTTTTTATCCTTCTTATGCAGTTGCAGCATAATGACTGCAATGACGTTCTTCGTTTTGGCGAAAATGACCATCACGGTGATTGCAGTTAACTCAGGTTAGTATGTCAAGAATAAATTAGTGTCGATGCTTATCGTAGATGATTTTACAGATTTGTCTCTTTTCTTTATGTATTTATTATCCTAAGGCAAAAGTGAAGTAATTAGGGGTTATAATAGGTCAAATGGCAATTTAGTATTTGCTTAACCCTCGTCTTACCAAGCCTTTTTTGTAACACGGTTTACCAAGGGGGGTTGGTTACCACCCCCTCGAGAATTCGTTATAAAGCACCCGATGCTTTATGATTGTGATACAAGTGGATAGCTACGGTCCTCCTCTTTCCATTGATACCAAAATAAGTACCAACATATCTAGTATGGCGTCACAACGACGTCATCAAGTCCGCGAGTCGGCAAATTGGCATTTTCCACAGAAAATAGGCGAAAATCCAATTTTGCGCTAAAAACGTAGGAATATCGGATTTTCATGCGGTTTTCAGCTCTAAATGATGGCAATTGGCTAGCTTTACATAAACATAGAGATTTAGAGCCATACTGTGCATAATATTTTCAAAAATGCCCATAAATATCCTGGGTGGCAACCACCCCCCCCCCCCACCCTTCGATTTGACGGCATTCCATAACCACCCGGTTGAAGGTGGTACTTCACATTTGTTTCGCTAAAATGACCGAAAGGATGAGAGAACGATTACCTAGAAGTTTTTACGAAAGCTTTTTGGCCTTTCATAAGGGGTGGGAACCACCCCCCATGGTAAGACGGGGGTTAATCAAATAATTACATTATTTAAATTTGATTTAACGGTTGCTCACACTGTATAAATGACCGAATTTATATTTTGCTTAGTGAGCGTAAATATATGTAATATTACAACAATTTTCAAATTAGGATTCAAGTAAGACAATTTCTTATTAGAGGTAAAAGTATTTTTGTCTTAAAAATATTTACGACCTGCATTCGCGTTTGTTGTAAGTGCGAGATAGAAGCTAAAGACAGGTTGCGAAATTTACCCTTTGTGGTCTTCTTTCAATTCCAAAAGCTTTATATGGAAATGGTAATAATAGTGCACTTAAGATTAACATAAGCGCCGTTCGTAAATAACTGCCCAAATTTATTTACGACGACCGTTTACAAGCATGGGTTGCAATATTGTACTTCAGGTTTTTACATGCACTAATTCTTGCTAACCCAAATTAAATTAGGCGAACAAAATCGTTTCAGAAGTTTCTGTTGTTGGAGAAAGTAAATATCTGATTACATTGCATCGCAAAACATGTAAAATTAGGACACTAAATATGTCCGTGCCTGCTAAATGATTCATATTCATCCCTTTCGAAAGTGTAATTATGTTCTCATGTGTCTATTTTACTGGACATAAGGTAAAAATATTGACACAACATTTGTCTATATCAAGAAGCACTAGCAATCTTTGTTGTATTGTCCAGTTCAGTGGCTGGAGTGTCCCAAATGCCATAATAATCCTTATAGTACACAAGATGAATTGTTCTGATTTATTGACACTCTCATTAGTCTTAAAATGAATTACAATATGTCTTTTTTTCAACCTAAATACACCCTACAGCATTAATATTATGTTTCTTTCCTCTGCGCTCTTTCCGTTGAATAAAATGATTCTATTCAGCCCATTCCTGTTATTTTATTCAGCCCCTTTTAACACGATCGTTCCTGCTAATTTGTCCCTGTATCCACACTCCATATAGCGCCCTCAATACATTCCAGCAAACACTCAGCCATAGTGATATGGGAATATGCCATATTGATGTGACTCGTATGAATTTTATGCACATATCGATGTTGACGAACCAATCGACTGGTCTGGTAACGCGTACACGCAGGGGACAACTTTGTTGATTCCTGCATAGCTGATTAGGTTATAATATCTTTTAGTTTAAAACAAGTTTAAAAACAAGTGTAAACAACAAACCGTCACAATATTAGTTATCCATATATTCATGTACCTTATTGCATAATACATTAGGGGTCGTTGCAACTTGAATGAACCCAAACGTCAATCGTGATAGGGGCCGTATATATAATTGGACCATTCCGCTCCAGGCTTTTTATTGTGAGTTGTCAGGTCTTAATATTCCTTTGCACCTTGTGTGTTTTATGTTGCTTTTTTCGGTACATTCTACGATGATTTTAGCGCGGTGAACGGTAGGAATGAAAGTCTCACGAATTTCGCCAACTCGTAAAAATTATAGATTATACTTAACGAAGGTAGAGTAGAGTGTGAGAATAGGTTGTAAAAAGACACAATTTTTGGATGTTTCAAGACAATTATGTAATCAGGATTGATTCCTACAAAACAATTCGAATCTGCTGAGGATGCATTTTAAAACACCACAGACTGACCAATACACGATTGCCTAGTGCTCTGGTACATATGCTCCATGGACATTGTCCATTCAAATATATGCTCCAGGATATCGCTAATGTCACTTAAACTTCGCAAGTGAAAATCGCCGCGGGCGCATAGAGCTACGCGCCAAATCTAATTTTAAAAGCTATGCGCGCGGGAAGCTGAGACAAACTTTTTTCTTAGCCTAAAGTGTTTTTTTTTAATATAGGAAGTTCATCTTATATGTATGCACAAACCATGTCCAAATTTAAATTGTCTTCAAGTATACGAACAAAAAGGAAATATTGACCCTACCTTTAGGAATTACCTAACCATATTTACTTATATGCATGTACGTATGTATGTATGTACTATTAATCATAAAAATCAGGATATTATAACAAGGGAGTAATATGCAAAGGTACTGGATACTAGTCCTATAAATTATATCTTACTTGGGTTTACAAGTGAAAATTCTTGGTAATAAGCAGCTTTAGAAATATGGCTAAAATTAACTTTTCAATGATATTTGGCCAGCAGCTGTTCACGATTCTGACCGACAGCACTGAAGTCTATAATTAAAAGAGCAGCTTTAGAAGTATGGCTAAAATTAACTTTTCAAGGACGGATAGCCAGCAGCTGTTCACGATTCTGACCGACAGCGCTGAAGTCTATAATTTGAATATGTCGTGGATGGGTTCACATTGCTTACTTTCCATAACATTATTTTGTCATGCCTTTGATGTGGATGTGGATTATTTAAATAAAAATGGGGTGAATGGCTCTCAAATTGAAATTATAGCCTTGTCTTGTATACGGCGTCGCGACTTTTTGGATCTATATTTCTCATAGACCATCACAATTTCAATCGCAGTGAGATCTTCCTTAATGGTTATGACTCAAAAGCATTTCAAATATGCGCATCTCTTTGAAAATTTAGTGCTGTTTTACTCTTGAATCATGGTAACTCTAATGGGTGATTTTGCACATGAAGATACCTATCAGTTGAAATTAATTAGAATGTACAAGATTATTTTGTTTATAATTAATGAGTCATTAATTGGTGTGAAGTAGGCAATGTATGGTGGATGATGATCAGAAATAGGATGAGCAGGAGCAGCAAATTGTCGTTTTCATTTTTTCCTCTTTTTATATGATAACAAATTAAATTGAAGCTGCATACCATTCAATCATTCGAAATTGCTTTTCTAAAAGAAAGCCCTTAATTAGAATAGTTCAAACAGGTAATATTCCAAAGTTCTATGAGAGAGAGAGAGAGAGAAATAGAGAGAGAGAACTGAAAACATCATTAGAGCGACACCGTATCAAGGGAAACCCCTAGATGGTTAGTCATGATCCAATACAAAATTTGCAACATGAAGAAAGTCTCCAATATGATGAAATGAGCGTATTTTCGGAAAGTGAAATGATGGAATTTTTATGTCATGATGTAACAATTGTATAAAGGACTTCGCAAATGACGTTGCCCCCATTTCTGAACTGCAGTCAGTGTAAATTTGACTAACACAAGTTAGCACGATATTCATAAAATGTGCTACCTCATCTTACTAAAAATACTTATAATAACGTCGTCTTTGAAACATCAATTATTAATTAACTTGGATTCAAAGACTTTCATTTTATGGCCCTAAAGTTGTTCATTTGCGATAAACAGACTTCTGGAGTCAAGTTTGCTTCCCACAATGTTCTGCTACTGCTACAGAATTTGTAGGTTATCAGCAGATCATTGGTGAAAGGAATGTTTTGGGTTTAATGTCGTCTTGAACCGCTGGACAACCCCGTCTTCAGGGTTCCCACAAATAAGTGTAATCGTTGAAATGCAATGTCAATGAATTTGGACATTATAAGTCATCCCAACTTAAAGGTAGATAAATTGGGCTTGTATTATTAAGGACTATACCATTGCTGTGTTGATTTTTTGTGTTTTGTTGTTGTTTTTATACTCATAAATTAGTATTAATTCGTTTTTATCTTTTTTTCACAAATTAGTCGGGTCAATATACAGTTTGACCCCCAAAAATTGCAACAAAAGGTTTGTCAACGGAATATAGCAGTATTGGACACCAGAAATAACATATTGAAAGTCTACCAAAATCGGAGCACCGGAAAGTTGTTATTTTTAAAATGGCGTCAAAGATGGCCGCCAATATCTTAAAATTAGTATAAATCAATCATTATTGATCCTAGAACCCTAATTTTGATGACGAACCCTAGGTTTTATGGGTCAAAGAAGTCATCCAAACCAAAGAGAGTGTTACTAAATAATCACATTACCTCAAAATTCCTATACTGAGTCTTTTCCTGAAGTATTTACCTTAGAGTTTAGATTTTGGTAATCATACCTGTATTATATGGGTTACTTAACCCACTGAGATGATTAAACCAATCAAGAATCGGAGGTTATCAAAAATCCAAAATGGCGCCCAAAATGGCCGCCAAACATGATGAATGAAAATCCTGCGTTTGTAGCACTGGTGGATCAGTCTGAAGACTCTTTTTTGGCAGGTGAGATGACCTTGAAGAGCATTCTCACATCTGATGTAATGGCCAAAATCAGGTTAGAACTTGACAGTAGAAAGGCTGAACTACAAGCTAGGTCAAAAACGAGTTAATTGGATTAATTATCAGAAGATGTCAGGGGTTGCCAAAAGGCTGATCATGACCGATCGCACAGGATCTTGGTCAATGCATTTGAGTGCTGTTGCTGACTGCTTGTCAATTTGGAGCTGCTGGGAACTATGTCCAAGAAAGGATTGAACTTGAGACTACCCGTCCAGATGTTTTCCATAAATTCATGAATGGTTTTCATGTAATTCGTCATATTAATCAGTTTTGGGCTGGCCTTCGCTCTGATCTTGTAATTGAACAGACTTTGATGAGACCATTAAAGAGTACTGGAGGCTTAACACGTGGAAGCGGGGTGAATGATCAGCATGCATTGTGGACAATGTCTCTACCCATAACCTCTGAATACAGCATTGCCATGCAAGATTTCAACAACCTCTCCAATACAACAAGTGAGAAGCACAAAGATTCTACCAAGGGAAGAATCAGCAGATACCTTGGACTTGTTAAAGATAGCTAAAGATCACATTAAAACTAATTACCAGCACAACATTTTTGACTGGCAGCTGGGACTCACAACAGGTAAAATGACGTTTTTGTACAGTTAGTTGAGTCCCTTTTTACAGTAATTTGCACGTTTCGAGTCCCGACTGACAGTTAAAACGCCGTTTTGTAAGAACATTTTAACATGCAGCGGATTGTAAACGCAACTGAACCTGAACCGCAGGAAAATCATCGATAAAATGATTGGTCAGCCTGCTTTTTACATCGGGGATATGTCTGCCGTCAAAGTTGCTCCTGAACAGACCATTGATCCAGCCTTGTTGTTTCAATGGTTTCTTGTGGTGTCCAAAATAAGAGAATTGCCATTGCAAGACGTTATGAGTTATGAGCTCATTCCCGCCTGCCCTTTTTGGAGCCAGAAATGTCTTCCGCAAGGCTGATAAGCCTCAGTTAGCTCATGCAATCGTTGATCATTCGGTCCAGGAAATTGATTTCACTCATTCCAGCAGGAAGGCCTGGAAGATTATAAACCGCCTCACCGGCACAGTTTCGAAACCATCTAAATGTCATGTGTCTGCCAACTCAATCGCAACTCCTCGCAAATGGTCGTTCAAGGATATTGATAAGGCTCACACTCGCTCTGTTAAAAAAGAGATCACCAAACTTCGTCAAGCCCCTGGCGTGGACGGGTCACTTTCAATACTCTTCTCACTAGATGAGCTCACTAATCAGCCAATTAAAGAGTGGAAAGGCCCAGGGGCTGATAACATACCAGCGGAGTTCCTGACGCACTGCGACCCACGATATCTTGAATGGCTCCAGGAGTTCTACACATGTTGCCTCACCAACCAGTCCTTACCCAAGATCTGGAGGAGGACTACCATCATTGCACTCCCGAAACCAACAAGCTGTTGACACAACCAAAGAATACACCCAATATCACCACTACGGTGTGTTTCCTTCAAACTCCTTGAGAGACTGATCCTGGCCCGGCTGGAGGCAGTCGTCGAATCCCATGGGAATTCGCCGTGGCAGTAGTACTGGGGCCATCAATTGATTAAAAACTCCAAAAATGATTTGGGCAGAGCTTTGAAAAGCGTTCGTACGGCAGGCGTCATCTTGGTGGACCTTACTGCATCATATTGACGCCGTGTGGCACCAGGGCGCGGACAATCAAGCTTCACCTTGTACAATTCATATTAGGTGACATTGCGCAAACCGGACTTTGTCCTCAAGGACATGCGTCGTGTGGAGTCCCACAAGGATCAGTACTGGCTGCCATGCTGGTCACTTGTTTGTATATCAGCGATTATCTCAAACATCATCTAGACAAATATGGCTACGCCGACGATCTTGCTCTTCTTCACTCGAACAGAAGCTGGACTGAAGTAGAAAGTACATTTACTTCAGATATGGGTCTATGTTGCAGCATATCTCAAGACCTGGAGACTCAAGCTGAGTAAAGCCAAGACCATCGCTACTGCCTTCCATCTTTAACACCAAAGAGGCTCATCGCCAGCATCAAATCAACCTCAACGGAGCGCCTCTGCCATACAATCCTACACCAACCTATCTGGGTGTGAAGCTTGATCGGCAGCTTACTTATCGGCAGCATCTCGAGTCAGTATGTACAATGGTATCTTCGAGGAATAACCTACTGTGCCGCCTTTCGCTGGATATTCCTGGGGTTCTAGCACATGCACCCTACGCACCACGGCCCTGGCTCTGGTCTACAACGCTCCTGAGTATGCCGCCCTAGCATGGTGCAATAGTTCTCACACAAAGAAGCTGGACACAGTATTCAACGAGACCATGAGAACCATTACTGGCTGCCTTCGTCCCACTCCATCTGAGATTCTACCAGTGCTTTCAGGTATTGCCCTTGCTGTGCTTCACACATATAAACTGGTGAACAAGCACAACAGCACGGCAGAGAGACTGCGCTCTCGTCGACCTTTCTGTCGATACGCTGCTAAACGCTCCAGCTCTCCATTCAACATCAACAACATCAGAATGAACACTGCCGACGTAGATACTCCAAGCACCAGCAAAAAAACCAATTCAACTATCGCACAGACGAAATCACACTTGATGGTTAGCAGCGTCCACGTAGGAATGGGTCACCTTGAACAGGATTCGCACAATTCGAAACAGTCGTTTCAACAGCAATATGCACCAATCTCTAGCCTGCCAATGTGGCTCTCCATCATAGACTGCAGAATCAAATTTATGCAATAAGTGCCCCTAACTTTCGTCTCCACGGGGAATAGATCTCAAACCAATCAAACAGTGAGCTGGCTCCACACCAACTCAACACGTGGAGCTGCTGCTCATACGCTAGAAGCTAGAAGAACACTCCATTGTAGAAAATATGGTCTATCGTGTCATAGTGTCTGTGTACCATGCCAACTCAACACGTGCAACAACCCTTATAACACTTATAACAAATTATCAGGAGAAAGAAGAGCAACAACTTATCAGAAGAAGAGCAAGAGTAACAGTGAATTGGATTGAACACCGGGTTTACTCAATAGCACTGGAACAAGACAAGAATGGTTGCATGGTTATAGCCATTCTATGTGACATCATCAAGATGCTTTAATGATACGTTTGCTGCAGAGGTTTTCTTGTGCAGTAAAACAAAAATGCTGTCACAAACTGAATTCTACTTCGGTGAATGTCAATGAATTGCTTTAACAGCCATTTTAGACAATTTTGCGACCATAATGGACGCCATCGTGGATTTGCAGATTACCTTTGAATTAAGGGAAACTTGATTAAGGTATTTCTTAACCCGTAAAATATGGGTATATACACCCAATTTTAAGTTGTGACGGTGAATATTTCATGACTAATACTCATTTTCGTATATTGGCCGCCATCTTCGACGCCATCTTGGATTTTTTGGAAACCCGATCGCTAAATGATACTTTGTCTGATCCAAATGGGTTTCTTGACCTCCAAATGGGTTAAAACACCAAAACGAAAATTCTAGGATAAATGATACGGTATTTGTGGTAATTTTATTGCACTGACAGCCATCTTGGTCGCCATTTTAAAAATTACCCCTTTCCGGAGCTCCGATTTTGGTAGACTTTTAGTCTGTTAAACCTGGTGTCTAATACTACCAAAATCCGTTGAAATACCTTTTGTTGCAATTTTTTGCGGTCAAGGTAAATTGCCCAGTCTACATTTCAAATATTCATCCATGAAATTAAAAATAACAAATTGAACCACTGAATGGGTGGGCCAAATATTTAACTGGTGGGTCATGACCCACCCACTTTATATGTTGTTATTTACCTCCCTGACCGTGGTATTAAATGTGATGTTTCTCTCTTATAGCTGATTGGACTTCTAGTGCTGTAAATATGTACAATAATTATGCAATTTATGTTAAAAAAACATGAAGAACGCATTTTGGAGTTTAATCATGTCAGTTATTTTGTGTGTACTGAGAGAGATAAAATGAATAGTAAAAGGTGAGTCCTGTCATGTGAGTTAGTGATATAGATAGCGTTCTGCGTGGCGTTGAGTGATTAATCGACGACTTAATCCTCGTCTCTCATAGCTATTTGGTAACCCTCTCCGAAAGGGGAGGTGGTTGCAATCCTCTTCTAATTTCCTTAAAACACGTTCAAATGTTATATTTTTGGGATAAAATTGAAGGTCGGTATCTGTTTTATCTAACTTACATGAAAAATTTACTTGCTATGCTATGCTATGACGTCATTAATGACGTCACAAGTAAAACAAATTCAACAAACATTTGACTTTTTTGTGAGGAAATCGTATTATTCAAATTAACGTTAAACTTGATTTCTAAATATGTTACAAAACATGCGTTTTTTTCAGTTGAAATAAATGGACAAATACAATGTGAATTGTTTGATGTGAATTTACATTTTTAATTTATTTGGAAATAATGCATGTTTTCACAATGTTGAAAGTTTTCGACCCACCCCATAAACTTCCAGGACTTTACCCTATCCACAGGCCACCCTAAATTTCAATTCATTTTTAAGACATTAGTTACCGCTAAAACGAAGTGAATGACTGTGAAAAAAAACTTGTATATAGAAAACCCAAGGGGGATGGGAGGTTGGTAAGCACCTACCCATCCCCTTCGGAGGACGAGGGTTACAGTTTGATTCGCAAATGATATTTGCAATAAGTAAGAAGAGTAGATGAGGAGGAGGCTGAAGGATGTTGTGTTGTATAAATTTTAAGTGTGTGAGCTGGAGGTTGATGCTTTGGTCTGTAAATAAATCTACTTCAGGCTGTAAGTGACTGCAGACCATTACTGTGAAGATTCAATCATGAAAAATAAAATGAGATGGTGCGAATGAAAGTAGAATAATCCAATAACGCTTCTATGACACTGTGCACAATTGTTATGCATTTCAGCTGTAAATGAACCAAAAAATGATTAACAGGTAGGAAAAAGTAAACAGAGGAGTAATAGGAAAACAGATGTAATATGATGATGATTTTTAAACCATAGATGTATTTGTGAGTTATTTTTGATTCATTCTAATTCAGATCAATATTGTGACAGATATAAACGGATACAAGGAGAGGATTGATTGGAGCATGGAAGCAGGAATGTTGACCGTGACTCGCTTACATCTCGAAAGACATCTACATTTACCTGTACAGGTATTTACAGGACAGCACAAAACCAAAGCTCTCCAATTGGAGCCTGTATAGAAGATCTAGTGACACGTACGACGCTGAATTCGCGCATGTGTTAACATGCGGGTGATATGACCTCAATATACACACAATCGAATGTGTGTACATTGTAGTGTCATGCAAAACCATGCTTGACCGCCGACCACAAACCCGTTTCCCGCGCATAAATTATGACTGATACCAAAGTGCAATCCCAATTCAAAACTTGGTTCCACTGCCGAAATTAGGATGCTCATATTTCCATTGTCAAACTTATTTAAAGTGAATGGCACTGCAATGAGAACGGGGGTTCAGGAATGATCTAAGTAATTATCGACACAGATAGTACATCTTAAATCGCGCATAATCTACATTATTTAGGAGTACTTTTCAAAAAAAAACCCTCAATTCCGGGATTGACTCAAAGGCGAAACGTTGACAAACATAAAACAACACCAACATCACAACGGAAAAAGCTTATTTAAATTCGGTTTCAGCTGCCGTAGACGAGACCTACCGGGATTTCCCATTATCATTGCGAAAATATAATTTTGACCAAGCTGAGGTTTAAAGTCTCTCGAACGTCATGAACACTTAAATTGAGGAATTTCCAACATCCCCAAGCTGTATCAGAAATATGACGTCACCATTTAGTAATGAGAGTAATGAGCGGCGCTCTTCATTTGTAAATTGTATTGAAAGAAGTGTATACGTGTACAGCATCTCTCAAAGATGAACTGAGCACAGAAGTTAACAACACTTCACAATAACAACAGAAAAAAGCGATATATTTTAGATCTTTTGGATCATCAAGTTAGTGTACGACTCACGTTACCGTTTTTACGTGATTCGCGTTACACTTTTGGACACTGAAAATGTAGCAAGCTTCTCACTTAAATTGCCCCTATTCATGGAAAATTTGGTTTTCTCTCCCCAAAGACCCCTATCTTTTTGAGTCGTGATATCATTATGATGCTGTATAACCAGACCAATATGGTGACATATAGAAACAGTTAAAAGGGGAGATGGTGAGCGTGAAAGCGGGAATAATACAGTTAATGATATAACATATTTGTGAATTTCAGCTTGAGGGGAACCAGGTCCATAAAATGCTTAGAAAAAAATAAAGGAAGTGGTGGCAGCAAGGAAGCAGAAATAATATCGTGACCATTTATGAAAAATATTAAGTGAATCTTTTACTTGATATCATATTCAAATCAGGTTGTACATAAAAGACCCATATTGTTACAGATAGAACAAGATATTGGAAGATACGATGAGCGTGGAAGCAGAAATACCAATGGTGCTATGGCAATTTTATATAAATTAACAATATTGAACGAACATTTCACAAGAGTTTTTCACATTTCAGGTAGATAAAAGAAGGAGATGTAAGCATGGAAGCAGAATATCAATAATGATATGAGATTTTTATATAAAAGTCAATAATTGGCCTATTTACACACTCTTCGCACCGTATTACGTTATCGGAGTAAAACACATGAAACCCAGTAGGTACGAAGGGTATGATGTAATTTTGACAGATAATTTATCACAATTGAATAAACATTGTACAAATTATCATGCATTTCAGTCTGAAGAAATCAAGACTATGGCACACTAATTGCCAAGATATCAAAAAAGAAAATTCCAAACCCAAAAAAAAATCCTCTTCACTCTTGCCTTAAGACAAATTTGCTTAATGACCGTATATAATATTATACTCAAGTATCAAAATAGGATTAGGTTAGGCAAAATTCTATCAGAAGTACAAAGAATTGATCAAGGTTCATTTATTTATGAACTGCCTTCATAGTTTGTGATTTTTGTCAGGCTAACGAAGAAATACAGGCGAGGTTGAAATAGTTTCACCTTATGCCCGGTAGTACAAAAATCACAAACTATGAAGCCAGTTCGTAGTGACAGGTCATTTTAAAATATGCGTATAACGTTTTGACATATAGTTTCACCCATGAGATTAATAAAATCGTCTTTCGTAAGTATAACGGGCAACTCTTGCGCAAGCGAATACGCACTTTTTAATAAACTTTCAGAATCTGTCTTTTTCCTTTAAGACACTCTCAGTGATCGACTCAAAAGAGTCAAAATATTTGAAATTTGCAGAATAGCTAAAAAATGTTTCATAAGCTACTCTTTTTAAAGAAAACGGCAGTGTTCAAAGATATGATTCTCCATTCAAATGCGTGTTGTAGTAAGTGTCCGTACGAACAGTAACAACTAAAATATCCGAGTTTGTCCTTATTAGGTTGGTTTTGGTCTTATCATTTCCAGGGTATGTTAGGATACCGGTACTTGTTACAGACATGCAAAAAATCTGATTTTTTTTATGATTTTTTTTAAATTTCTGATTTAGCAAATCACTGATGGTGCCCTTTGAAGTCATTAAACCATTTAAGCATGACAGATGTGTTTTTCCACTGGTTTACGCTCATGTTAGATCTGATATCGCTGTAAAAGGGCCGTATGCATAAAAAGATAGTAAATACTTATAGTGAATTGTAAAAGTAAAAGCATTTGCTTGTCAAGTAAAAGTAAAAGCATATGCTAGATTTGGTATGCATAACCTTTACCTTTTACTTCGTAGTAAATGCTAGTACTTGCCTAGTATTTACTTATGAATTCAGTAAATCCTTGTGGTCAGACTATAGAACCCTTGCACAAAAGGCCATTCAAATCATATAGATGTCCTTGAGATATGCTTCACCAGTTATCTAACAGACTTTTCATCTGCCACAGCTGTATTGACAATTATGTTTCTTTTTGGTATGCCTTGTGCATTGTATGTGGAGGACCAACCTCACAAAGATTTGAATTAATAATCTTTCCTGTAATTTCACTAACAATAAATGAGCACAGAATGCATTATCGTTAACTCATCCATTTTGCATGTAGGTGTTATGTTATCGACACATATGTATTAGTATACGGCCAAGGTAGCTCTGTAGCTTCTTTGGAATTTTCAAGCATCTACTAGGAAAACTCTAGTAAATACTTGGTTTTATGCATATCAATGGAAGTATTTACTACTTTTCAAGTAAAAGGTTGTTGAGCAAATGCTAGTAGTAAATCTGTTAGTAAAAGCTTCTACTACATTTTATGCATATACATTGAAGTAAATACTTACATTTTTAAGTAAATAGTATTTACTACTTTTTATGCATACGGGCCAATGCGATCTAGTATTGTTCTACTTGAACGGCCCATTTCTAACTCCGTAGGATTAATTAATCCACACTTAGTGTTTCTTGAAAGTTTTACTTGTAGTCTTTGATTGTGACGAAGGCCTGTTTCTTCACTGTTGCATCAATTCCGTCTGAAATGTTTAGTGCCAGTAATATTACATAAACAGATTATCAATATCAGTGGCCCCTACGCGGAAGTTTATACAAAGCTACTGTGCAACAATGCGACCGCCTTACACTGTTAAAACAGTTATTAAAAAAACAACATATTAACCCTAAAAGAGCCGGGCTTTTTGGACCCATCTCACCGCCGGGGGGGGGGGGGGATTCCGCCCCTAGTATCTCGGAAACGGATTGATGAACTATCATATTTGTGGTACCAATGGCTAGCTATGACCCTCCTGAGTGCATTGATACCAAAAAACGTATTCACCTACCTTGTATGACGTCACAGTGACGTCAAACATGACGTCATGCAAAAATGCGAAAAATCTGTACAAAAATCATGGTTTTTCGCCATTTCTTCAAGCAAAGGTTGGATTTTTTGGCCATGATGTGTGCCAAAGTATGCGCACACATGCTCTTACTACAAATAAATCGAATAAATAAGATAAAACATAGTGTAACTGTATCCTAAGCACAAAAAACTGGATTTCTGCTGTTCCGTGTAATTTCAATGGGAAATAGCTTTTCTTCGCATGCAGTGCGCTGATTACGTAACGCCGCGTCCATAACCGTAGATCCGATTTGTTCAAAATGGTCTTAAGGGCAGTGTTAACCCTAGTGCTTTTGTTTTTACACGAATTTCTGATTTTTGCACCATTTTAAACATCAACCTGTGTTCTATCGTTACCAACAAAGGTAATCCACTGTAGACAATCCTTCGCTGTATTTTTTTTTTGCCGATTTAAAACAGCTATTTGACCATTTAAAGTCACAAAAACCACATGGTCTTAACGGCGGGAATTTAAGCACATTTCACGCCGTCAGGCGAAAGGCGCAGCATCGCGTCGCGCGGTGAATTTTTGCTGCGTAATGAAGCGTGCGAGTGTTTTAATGTACTTTTGCGCAAACGCATCTTAACGAAAAACAATATTTGAAACAATTAACATAGCGCTAATTTAGACCAGAAGAATTCTGATGATTTCTGGAGTTGGAGACAACATATGTTTGATTCAATAGTGCATGAAGATGTATTTGCATCACTTGCACAACATACTCAATTTTGAAGTTCAAAGATAAAGTTATTTGAGAAATAGACAGCTTGAATGGCGTGAAAAATCACTTTTTTACTAAAACACGGATTTTCTCAATGTTCAATTTTCGCAAATTTAGCTAATTTCCTGACAAGATAACTCCAAAAATACCGAAGTAAAAGGTATGGTTTAACTTTTCTACGATAGCAATCGGTCTTCTCTAGGAACGGTTTTCTTAATTTTTCCTTTTCCTAAACTTGAGTATATATTGGAGACTATCTTTAGTTAGAAATCGGAAAATGAAAAATTAAGAAAACCGTTCCCAGAGAAGACCGATTGATATCGTAGAAGAGTTAAACCATACCTTTACTTCGGTATTTTGGAGTTATCTTGTCTGAAAACAATTTGATCTGTATACAATTTGAGGTCAAGTTATAGACCATGTAGTCCCTTGTTACATTTTGCCCACTAATTACGAAACCAAATGCCAGTCATTGTAAAATAAGGCAAGACGAACAATTTGACATCAGTTTCAACAAAATCGGAGCACTGGGTAACGTTTACCCCCAGGATGACCTTGAACCTTAATAGGGCTGTGCCTGTTTAACCAAAGGTCAGGACCGAGACAAGCTATACTTTTTTAATCCTTATAATGACACAAATACATTGGTGTCCATTTAAACACAATTTGACTTGATTTCAAATTTACCCCTGTACTAAATGTACCCCCTTATTTTACAAAGTTCCCCACATTTCCCAGAGGTTGGACCCAAAAATTCTGATTCAGCACCCTTCAAACTATAGAAAAACATCTTCAAACCGTCTTTCCCATCTTCTAGAATGGGATTCTCGTTTATAACCCTACTAGTTGAGAAAGACCATGAAACCAATTCAAACGTATCAATGGGTGCATTCGACGAAGTGTGCGAATTTGTCTGTTTATCTTAGACAAACTGAACCTTCTCAATGTAGAAAGTGTATGCCTGTATAGAAACGGAGATCCCACAGACAGACCGCATCACAAGAGACCTAACAAAGATATAGATTTAAAGATTGTGGCCAAATGATCACGGCACAAAGAAATCTCAAGCCGGTCAACTACTTGTGATGTAACCCTGTTGAATGTCTTCCTTTAAAGCAATAACAGCACATTTTAGGAAGAGCGCCCCCAATTTTCAAAATTTGATATTTTTGCAGAGTTATGTTGGTAATTGCAGAGTAAACTATACTAAGATCAAAAATGCGTATTTATCATACAATAAGCGATTTTGTAATTAGAATTGGGATCTCTGATTGCACTTAACGACAGAGCTGGAAATGCTAAGTTATGTCCGTCTATGATGAAATAGTGCCACCTGAAGAAAATTACCCCTAATTTGACTTGCCTGAACCGACGTAACAACTAATGGATGCATTGCGCAATTCATGGTTATTCCTTGCATATTGGAAGACGTTTCCAGCAGCCTTGGAGTTATTCTAGGAGATCTTCGATATTAATTATTCTAATTACAAAATTCCTTCGTTTACGACACATAGAGAATTTCGAGCTCTACCATTCACAGGTATAGTTTACTAGCTAATTACCAATACAACTGTGCAAAAATCTCAAAATATTTGGACAATTGGGGCGCTCTTCAAAAAATGTGCTGTTTTTGGTTTGATCATAAATAAGGCTCTAATCGAGTTCATTTATTTGTACCTTTTTTGATACTCAGATGTCGTGTTGCATAACTTACGTCTCAACGATGAAGTCCAAGTTACCTCTCCAAGCCATCCCAGTTTCTATCCGAAGTACGTGGATCGTCAATGGTTGTTCACCTCTAAACAAAACGGAAGCTTTAGCATCACATTTGAAACTTTTCGCACAAGCCTTTATGACTACCTTGTGATTGGAAGCGGCAATAACTCTGAAAGCGAGCTCTTGAGAATCGATGGCTTTATGTCACCAGGTTCAGTCTTTACTCTAGCCGAAAATGACATATGGATTAATTCATTTCCAATGATTACTTGGGTCATGTTGGTTTTGGCTTATGATCTGTTAAGAGGATTTCGCATCAAGGTATGGTGTATTCTTGTAACAATTAATGTACGAAATAAGAATTACATAAAAAAAAATCAGAATGTCCCCAAATTAATTAGGCCCCATTTAAATGTTATTTAAGGGATAATTACAGACCTTATGAAAAAGGCAGGCATGCTCTAGGGCAAGAGTCACATTACATGATTACAATACAACCACCTGTTATTGAATTCCAGAGATGCCCAAGTTGTACAGGTGATGTGTTATACTCCTTGTTTTTCCACCGCAGGGCAAGGCAGATTTTATGTTAAACGCCAAGTGTGACGTAGTAATGCATAGGGTCTATAGATAAATAATTCTTGAAAAGCTGAGACATTTATAAATGATACATGCTTATAATGCTATAAAATACTTCCGATGTAATTGATTAACAGCAATTTCAAATCACAACCAAATTCATTGGCACAAATAGACTGTTGCACCCCTCCCTTGACGTGCAAGACGTTATAGAAAATACGTTTATTATTCGAGGATTAAAATGGACGATCGAACACAATTATATGCATCGCATGTGACAACTTAACATGCTTAGAAATAATTACGTGTGACGTGAACATGTGAGTAAATTTCACGTATTTTTGGCCCCCACAACATGTTCAGGAGAGCCTATATGATCATGAAGATGTCTGGATGAATGTCTGGATGGATGTATGGATCAGACTGTATGGATGTCTACACGGGCGGAATCTGCTCTACCGACTACACCGAATAGTCAATGAAATTCAAACCTGGCATGGCGATACTTTTTGGACAGTTATGAATATTAATGAGCTCATTTGCATATTCGCACCGTGTAATTCTTGTTAAATCTCAAGACACCTTCAATCTGTGCCCCCATTTTGAAAGGAAACTAATTGTCGAGGTTACTTCTCGGGAAGGTCTTTTAACGTTACAGATTAACGAAATAATAGCATATTTTTTCAAGAGCGCCCCCCAATTTTTCAAAAAAATGAGATTTTTACACGGTTGCATTGTGTGTGGGAATTGGCTGTAAACTCATACCTGTGAATGGTTAAGCTCGAAAATGCCTGTGTGTCATAAACGAAGGAATTTTGTAATTAGACTAATTATTATCGGAGATGTCCGATAATAATTCAACGGCTGCTGGAAACGGCCTTCCAATGTGAAATAACCGGGAAATAGCGCCATGTACGTGTCTACGCTCATCCATTAGTTGTTTTATTGGTTCGGGCAAGTCAAGTTAGAGGTTATTTTCTCGAGTCTTTTACGGTCCTCTAGGTGGCACTATTTATTCATGGAGGACATAAACGTAGCATTTCCAGCTCTGCCGTTAAGTCCCATTCTAATTACAAAATCGCTTATTTTATGATAAATACGCATTTTTTAGCATTTTCGTTCGCAGGTATAGTTCCTAGACAATTACCAACGTAACTGTGCCAAAATATCAAATTTTGAAAATTGCGGGCGCTCTTCAAAAAATGGGCCATTATTGCTTTAACGAAACCACATGGCATGGAGAAAGTTCTACATCCTGAAATGCCTCATTAAGAAATCAACTGACCGACCAGAGGTTAACGTTGCTTTATTCTATCGATATCCCACCACTCCAAGGGCTTTTCATTTGCCCTTCATTAAAGATCCTATTTACAACTATTATTTGTCAATTGTTACTCTGTCTTCGTATCAAGGTCACCAATATTGGCCAAATGGTATTTTGTTAAAGAAGCAATTCCCATTGGAAATCTTTAAGAACTGCATCATTTAAAAACTGCATCGTTTATTAGTTTTTAATAATTTAATATTAATTCAGCTATAGGGCGCTTGCACGGCAGGTCAATAGGTTATCTTGGCCAGACCTGCCTCCAGAACAACCCAAGCATGCAGAGAATACAAAGGAATCACCTGTAGAAATAGCTGAAATGTTCAGGTGAACCAGGTGCATGCATTGTATTCTTCGCATCCTTGGATGATCTGGAGGGCAAACAAAAGTCCATTCAATATAATTTACCTTCCGTGCAAGGGCCCCATACCTTCAATGTCAGAGTCAAAGACCGGTGGATCATATGAATAAGCTCCACGTGAACGAAACTGTAACCCTACTACATTTAAACGATGACATTTTTTGAACTAATACTGCTGTGACTAATATTTTCTAAAATGGAAAAGAAAACAGACTTTACGTTTTTACGTTTAAAAACTTCCCCTTCCACTTATAATTACTGTTTGAAGTTCGGTTCCGTGTTTTACTCGCCCTGCCTTCTCCAGGTCGACTATAGGGTTATACTAGGCTGTCGTAATGCTCAGAATTCTTGGGTGCCCTACTGTCTTTACTTTTAATTAACCTATCGCTCATGTTTATTTTGTACTGCAGATATTTGCAAGGACGAAATGTTGTGTGATACCGGAATTGGCTGTTGGAAAAATATGTTTTATTCTACCTTCGGAAAGAAAAGCTTCAACTTCAGTTCTAATCATTTTGCTTGTGGTAAAAATAAGTCTGCGCTACCACAACAAAATGGTCTAGCATATTGATTTTCCACCGTCCCTAAGGCGGTTACAATAGACGACGTTTAAAAGATCGATTTGCGAGACTGGTTTTCTTGTGTAAAAGAAAACGTCTGTTCTGCTCAATAAGGACCCAGGGGATGGAATAATTAAAATTACTGTCTTTCCAATTAAACTAAGGCGTCTCTTTTTTTTCTCTTTTTTTATAATTGCTTTCGAAAATGTAATATTTTTGGTTGGATTCGACAGATCATTGGGTTCCAACTGGAACACAGATTTGCTTCTTTAGATTTGTATCATTTCATGATTTATTTTCAAACTACACAACCCAGGGAAGGAGAAATAATAGTCCGCGGGACTATAGCGCCGGGCTCCATAGACGACAACGGAAAAGAGCGTGGAACTAATGTTGCATGAAAGTCATTGACCGACGCCCCCTATTCTTTACCGTTGTAGGTGAACTATGAGTCGCGGACTATAATACTTCTACCGGGTCATGTGAATTTTGACTTTTGACTCAGAAACTCTGATGGCGAGCCCGTTAACGAATCTGTGACGCCTCAAAGCATGTTCCGAGCAATTATTGATTTGTGGACCTTTGCCGAAGGAATTTTTTTCACAGAATTTATACCACAACATGCAGTTCTAGGCAATAAATTAAGCATAAAATTTGAATTCCACAAATGAAACATTAAATTAGGGGAAACATTATTGTCAAAATTCGGAAAATTAACACAAATTAACCGACCTCGTAATATGTATGTGAAAATGAAACAAGGTGTTAATATTGTTTCTAAAAGGTCCAATCTACCTATACTAAACAACAAATGAGGTCACTTTTTATATGTTATTAGTTTTGGTATGTTGTTTGGTTCTGCCGTGTAACTTTCGTCTCCCATTGGTTTGTTACAGTGGGCGTGAGGGAGTTATGGCAAATCAAATGAATCGCTATCAGCATATAAAGGGTTAACTGATTTATATATTATTATTGTTGTTTAGTTTACATGAATCATTAGTACATACTTAAACAGGAAAAATATATCTTCAATAACTTGTTTAAATTAACTTAATAATTGTTTTACTGACACTCCGTTGGTGGACAAGGGGGGGGGGGGGGTTCCTAGGACCAACCTAATTATCTAATTACGGGGGTGATAGATTGAATTTTTTTCATGAAAGATGCGTACTAAAAGTTCACAATTACAAAAAATAGGAGTCTGAAAAAGTACATCGTTTCGTCGTAAAACTGGCAAAATATAGTGCGGGTCCCTAGGAACCCCCGCCCCCTTGTCCACTTAATGTTAAATCTTTTGGTTACAAACAAAGCATCAACTCTTCAAACCCGCACTAGCCAGCGTGGCAGGTAGGCCGAATCCAGCATGGAAACAGTTGAGCTTTCGTCAACCTGGACGGAAATAGGCTATCCTGATTGAAAGAATCACATAGCAATCTCCTGTAATGCCGCCCATTCAGGTTAATGTGTGAGGAACCTTGGTTTCATCTCGTTTTGTATTTACTTATTTCTATACAATGGATTTGTAACATAGGCTCCGTACTTGAAGCCGCTGTCGGCCATATTGGGAATCCAAAAAGAGCCTGAGCAGGAGGTTAAGAGCCGGTCATTACTGAAAATGTACTTCATATTGAAAATGTGATACCAAAATCAGAACAAGTCAAATCAGTGAAGATGAGCGCATGGCTTGAAGTTGGGATGGCATTCCCTAAAACGTGCACGCGAGATACAACTCCTGTTAAACGGCACGTGGTCTCTGAATACTACTATTGTATGGGTATACCGAAGATGTTCCCCTAATGTTTTCACTCATCTCTAGTCGGATTTTTTTTATTCCTTCAGTTCGACGATTCCATTCGTTTGAGAGGTTGTATACTTACCCAATCAATACAATAGAAAATTAGATTCCGATACCGGATCAGATTAAGGCCATAATTAAAAATGTCCGTTTTCTCCGAAGTCCAATAATTACAAGCCAATGCACTGCATAATTCTCAACCATACACCAACTTGAACAAACTCGGAAGCAATTCAACTAATAATGATATGAAAAGTAATTATTACTAACCAAGTGTTCGTTACGTCGCTAAGGAAATATTAAAAATCTATACGTTTACATTTATTCATCCTTGTTCCATGATTGATCCAATGGGTCCAATATTTTAATAAGTAATTTAAGAGTTTTGGTCAGTCATAAGCAAACTACAATATCTACGTGCCTAATCCCCTCTTCACCAAGCCTTGATGTTCATGACACTTTATCCGTTCTTTGAGTGACACCAAGCAAAGGAATCCATAGCGTGTCTAAAACTGTACGACAATCTATTCAATTGATTGTATGAAGCCTTTATAAAATTCGATACAAAAACTTTCATGTACGGGTTGAAGCATCTACTCCTGTTGAACAAAGTTGAGCATTCAGCTGTAATACGTCTTTTTAGTTTTTGATCTCAACCCAGCATCTCCACATTGATTCGTACCATCTCCGCAGATTTTGCAAGGACGAAATGTTTGTGATACCGGAATTGCTGTTGGAAAATATGTTTTATTCTACCTTCGGAAAGGAAAGCTTCAACTTCATTCTAATCCCTTTTGCTTGTGGTAAAATAAGTCTGCGCTACCACAACAAAATGGTGCTAGCATATTATTTTTCCACCGTCCCTAAGGCGGTTACAATAGACGACGTTTAAAAGATCGATTGTGAGACTGGTTCTTGTGGAAAAGAAAATAACGTCTGTCGCCTGCAATAAGGACTCCAAGGGGAATGGAATAATTAAAATTACTGTCTGTCCAATTAACTAGGGCGTCTCTGTTTTTTTTTATTAATTACTTCCAAAAATATACATTGCGAAAGCATGAAAAAAGAGTTGAACTCGACAAGATCATTGGGTTCCAACTTGAACACAGATTTCTTCTTAGACTTTTTTGTGGAAAAAAAAGTTTTCAATGATTTTTATTGTCAAACACAACAACCCAGGGAAGAGGAGGGATGAATTTAGTATTCTGCACCACTTAAAATTCGGGCAGGGGGGCGTTAACATGCGGTTTTATTACCGTTAACGTTGCCGAATAGCCTGTGGCAGAATACTAAATTCTTTCCAAGAGAGATATAGTCCGCCGGGAGCTATAGTCCCGGCTCCATAGCACAACGGACAGAGCGTGAAACTATGTTGCATGAAGAGCAATTGAACCGAGCCCCTATTCTTTACCGTTGTAGTTGGAACTTGAGTCCGGCGGACTATAAATCTTCACTCCGGGTCCAGGTGAATTTTGACTTGTGACTCAGAAACTTTTGATGGCGCAGCCCTAACGAATCGGTGACGCCTCAAAGCATTTACGAGCAATTAATTGATTTGTGACCTTTGCCGAAGGAATTTTTTTGCACGACTTTATACCACATGCAGGGTCAATAAGGCAATAACAATAACAATAAAATTAGAATTCACACAAAGAAACATTAAAATTAGGGGGGCAAAACATTATTTCAAATTCGGAAAATTAAACAATACACGACCTCGTATATGTAGTTGAAATTAAAAAAGGTGTAATCTGTTGTTCTAAAAGGTCCAATCTACCTATACTAACACAAATGATGTCACTTTTTCAATGTATTATTTTTGGGGGGTAATGTTGGGCTTTGTCTTGCCCTGTAACTTTCCCATTGGTTTGTACAGTGTCGTGGATGGAGATCTGGCAAAATCAAGCTTATCGCTATCAGCATATAAAGGGTTAACTGATTTATATATGTATTATTGTTGTTTAATTACATAATAATTATGTAAATACTACACAGAAATATTCTTAATTACTTGTTTTTTAATTAATTAATATTGTTTTACTGATACTCCCGTTGTGACCAGGGACCAACCTAATTATCTAATGACCGGGGTGCTAGATTTGAAATTTTTTTCATAAAGATGCGTATCTAAAAGTTACACAATTAAAAAAAATAGGAGTCGTAAAAAGTAAGCTTTCATCGTAAACTGGCAAACTATAGTTTGCGGGTCCCTAGGAACCCCGCCCCCTTGGTCCACTTAAATGTTAAATCTTTGTTAAAAACAAAGGCATCACTCTCAAACCCACACAGGCACCGTGGGAAGGGTAGGCCCTAATCCAGCATGGAAACATGTTGAAGCTTCGTCCAACAATAGGACGGAAATAGGCTATACTGATGAAAGGAATCAAACCTTCTCCTGTAATGCGCCCTTCACGTTTATGTTGGTGGAGGAACCTTGGATTTCATCTCGTTTGTATTTACTTATTTCTATACAATGATTTGTAACATAGCTCCGAGATGAAGCCACTACAGCCATATTGTCAATCCAAAAAGAGCCCAGCAGGAGGTTAATAGCCGGTCATTACTTACAATGTAATTCATATTGAGAATGTAGATAAGCAACAATACAGAATCGTCAAATCAGTGAGTGAGCTCAATGCATTTGAAGTTATGGGATGGCATTTCTCCCTAACACGTGCACCGAGATACAACTTCTGTTAAACAGGCACGTGTCTCTGGAATATTACTATTGTATTGGGATACTGAGGATTGTCCACGAAGTTTTCACCATCTGCGTCGGATTTTTTATTCCTGTCAGTTCGCTGATTCCATTCGTTCTGAAGGGTTGTATGCTTTACCCATCAATACATAGGAAATTCGATGTCACGATACCGGATCAGATTAAGGCCATAATTTACAAAAAATGTCCCTTTTCCCTCACGAAGCAAATATTACAAGTCCAAATGCACTGAATAAATTCCAGACACAAACTTGAACAACTCTGAAGCATTCAACATAATAATGAATGAATTAGTAATTATTACTAACCAAAGTCTTTACCTCGCTAAGGAATATAGAAACTGATACGTTTACATTATTCATCTTGTTCCATGAATTGATCCAATTGGTCCAATAATTTTTAAGTACTTTAAGAGTTTTGGTCAGTCTAACAAACTACAATATCTACGTGGCCTAATCTTCCGCTTCACCAGCCTGATGTTCATGACACTTTATCGTTTTTTGATTGACACCAAGCAAAGGAATCAATAGCGTATCTCAGACTTGACTACAATCTAGTTCAATTAATCCTGATATGAGGCCTTTCTAAATTCCGATACAAAAACGTTCATGTACAAGGGTTGAAGCATCTTACTCTGTTGAACAAAGTTGAGCATTTCAGCTGGTTATAGCGGCTTTTTAGTTTTTTGATCTCAACACATCTCTCCAAATGCATTCGTACCATCGACAATATGCCTTACTGACAGGAATACAAATCAGACTATAATACACTTACTTTTGTGTAGCCATCCATTGTATGCAATACACCGTTTTCGGATTTGATCCTAGCTGTTGAACAAAGTTCGTATTCTTCATTTCATACCAGTGGCGGACAATATTGATGGTGAATCATCTCCTGCGACGACACTTTTACTACCTACACAGTGGAGTCAATGGAATCTTGTACACCACGTAATTACAAATGGTACCAAACTTTTATTCCCTCATTTTCAAAACGAGGGTAAAATGCCCAGATTTCAATAAATTTGGAATTTTAAATTGACCCTTTCCTTTCTTCATATATCAAAAACATCTTAGGTCCAAAGATACCCAAAAACTTTCTTTTCATAACTTATTTCGAAATGAACAGACATCTAAGTTAATTGGACAGACAGTAACACATATTTCATTCGACCATCACGTACAATGTTTTGACGTCAATCTTTCTTATTTTCAAACACACACGTTGGTATTTGAAGCATAGGGTGTGCACAGGGAGAAAGGTGGTATCTTTTGTCGATAAAAAAATCTCCATTCCGGTGGTTGCCGTATGAAAAACAGTCTTTTTGCTTTAATAGCTAGAGAGGACGCATTTCTCTTCTAGATTTCACTACTGTCTGGACTGGTCTTATTTAATATTTAAACGTAGTAAAAGAGCATTGGGGGCTTTAAAAATTAACATTCCTGTTGAAGAAAAAAATCACTTTTAGAATGGATTAATTAATTATGACAGACAACAGATATCCATGAAATATGGCATTTTGTTTTGGCAAAGTGTATTTGGTTCGTACCATGCACAGATTACAGACGAGTTGCCATAGCTGTTGAAGTACATCGGGTCTTCTGCAACCGATCTCGAAACTGAGCTAAATTTGTAATAAACCGTACGCATGTTGATATAGGTTTGTATCAAGTACTATAATTTAGGCAAACTAAATGATAACAACCATAATCTAATCTGGTAGACGTTTATAAAAGGAACGTTGAAAAAAGGGCATTTTTTCAGACGTTTCCTTTTATGAAAATGCATCGTGTGTGTATGAAGATGCATTGGAAAACGTGTCTGCCACTAATTGGCAGAATGCTAAATAAATTCCTCAAAAAGTTAGGAAAGGTTTTTTTGTTTCAGCCACCTATTTCTCTTTTTGTTTATACATCAGTGAATTAGTTGTCTACAATAACACCACTTTAGTAGCAATCGCTTGTTTCAGGGCTGATTACCTTCCCTTTGTTTACAGAACCGATAAATGCAAGCGTTCAAGCGATTATATCGCATTCTAATATAAAGGATGTGGCTGATAAAACTAAATGAAAGTTGTTCGATAAAACAAATAGGACACGATACAGTGTATGGGGGGAAACGTGTTTTAAATGGTAGGTATTAGACAGCAAAATAAGGTATGATTTCGATGACAGTCAAGGTTGTTGACCTGCTCGACAACCTCGTCACCCGCTTTACTCCATCAAAATTTTGGTATGAGAAGAAATTTAATATTTTTATGAAGGAGAAATCATCATATGAAAAATGAGACCATTATCGGGTCACCTATTTTAAACTATGAAAAATAATGAATATATAATGTGGTTCTTGGGTGTACTAAAATCAAGGTAATAAATATATACGCTGCCGGATGGTGCAGAAATTGAAAATACTGAAATTTTTCAGGATGATAGAAAATGTTGCATTCGATTTGATTGTTTTGTGTAAACCTGTAGATTTTGGAAATAACCAGCATCATGTTAAATGCTTCTGTCTTTGTTTTCCAATCGCTTCAATTAAAAAAATAGTTTTCATACAACTAAATTATACATTAAATATCTATATCTCTTAGTCCGGGTTAAAATTGAGGAGGTGCCACCTGGAGACGGAGAAATTGATCCAATTTAAAGCGGCACTGGCACATTTTCAGAAAATATGAAATTTTCTTTAATTTGTTCGCAAATGATAACATACTAAACAGCAGAAAGGAACATTAATTAGAGGCTAAAGACACCCAGGTAATTTGTAGGCTAACTTTTGAGTTTGCCGTAACTTTAATCAACAAATGTGTCTATTACATGAGTATGATAGACTCGTACTCATTGATTTTAAAACCAAAGGTCACATACCGGTCAAACAAGGTGCATGCCGTGAGAATCAACTCAGGCATGTGTTTTCTTGTGTTACACGCGTGTTTTCAGCGTCGTCTGATGAATTAATGTCGCCGGCGACATTAACTATAAAATTCGTTCTGTTTACCCATAAGCGCCCTGATTTGGGCTTAATCATTTCAGGCTAATGTATGTAATGGTTTTATAACCATGCAAAAATATCAATTTTGAAAAATCTAGAGGGCGCACTATTTTTGAAATGTGCCAGTGTCTCTTTAGATCATACCACAGTATGTCTCACAAAAGGTACTGGTTTATGACACATGAAAATACTATAGGAGAAGGATACGACGTCTTATGTGACAGGGTATAAAGAAACTATACTCTGGGCCATAATTTCTTGGACATAACAAACGCTCGCGTTGATCTTTGCGTGTAATGCGTCTACGTGAAACACAATGGCGCGCCGTTTTGGCGGGAAAGCGGGCGTACGTTCTAAACTGTCCAAGAAATTATGAGCCAGAGTATAGGCGGATTTGGGAAATGGAGAAAGCGTCCAAAATGTGGCTAAGAGTAAATTGACTTTTTTTACAAAATTGTGAGTCTAGCTAAGTTAAAAACATGCTGTTAAAATTTGATAGTAAAATTTCTTTGGTACAAGCATTTTTGACAGACATTTCTTTTATATTTTCTTTATTATTTCTTTATTTTGTTGGTTATAATTCACTATGTATAGTGTTCTTTCTTTTTCATTGTCAAGACATTTGCACTAGCAGAGATTTTTGGTGTGATTCAACTTGGGGTTTTGGCTGTGTTGATCAATCGCTTGTATGCGACACAAGGATGGATTGTCTGGACGGCTCAGATGAACATAATTGCTGTGAGTACACCACATCTCATCATCTGGTATTTGACGTTATGGAACTGGTACAGTAATCATCAACAGAGAATAGTATAAAAAAATTACAAAGGGTATTTAGTGTCCAAATAGTATCAAAATACTTTGGCACAATACCGATCGAAAAACATGCCGAGATACTTTTTGTGTCAGGTGTATCTAAAGATGTACCTGTATCAAAACTCAATTGCGTTCTGTTCGATTCAAACCTAAATGGTATAATGAAACTGTCGTAAGTGCACGTCGTGAGAGGCGTCGCAGAGGCGGGCGGTGGAGAAAGTCAAGATATGATACTATCAGAACTACATTGATGGTAAGAGGTCTGATGAGAAATGTATTGCCTCAGAAAAAGCAAAGTATTATGCTGAAAAAAATGATAACTGTAATTTTAAGGACATGTACAGAACAATCAATGATCTGCTAAATGTCAATAACTGAAATCTTCCTGATTGTGATTCAAAAAATGATCTTGCAAACAAGAGTAAAGTGAACAAAATCAGACAGGAGCTTGACAACACTGTGTCTGGTAATACCAACATTTCTAATCTTGCAGATTTTAATTATCCTGCTCCTCAATGTAGTTTAGATGAATTCCAGCTTGTCAGTGATGAAGATTTGTATAACATTATTATGAAATGTCCTTCTAAAAGTTGTTCCCTTGACCCAATGCCCACTTGGCTGGTCAAACAACATGTTCAAATGTTGTTACCCCTCCTCAGAAATATTGTTAACACTTCTCTCAGTTCAGGCTTCTTTCCTGCAGGACTCCGTCAAGCCATCATAACACCCATTCTGAAAAAGACCTCTCTTGACAAACATCAACTGTCTAATTACAGACCCGTCTCTAACCTACCATTCATTGGCAAAGTTATTGAGAAGGTTGTTTCGGCTCAGGTCTCCGATTACATTGAGAGAAACAACCTTGCCGATCCTTTCCAGTCTGCTTATAGACATGGCCGCAGCACTGAGACAGCTCTGTTGACGGTTCATAATGACATCATGAAGGCCGTCGATGATCAGCATGCATTTTTTCTTTTGATGCTTGATCTATCGGCGGCCTTCGATACCGTTGACCACAGGATTCTTCTTTAACGTCTGTCTGAAGACTTTGGAATAATTGGCAATGTCATACTTTGGTTCAAATCTTACCTTTCTAATAGATCTTGTAGGGTTATGTGAATGGAAGCATCTCTGACATCAAACAACTCCTATATGGTGTTCCTCAGGGCTCCGTAATAGGACCAGCGTTCCGTACTATACTCGTATCGTTGGTTTTATCATTAACATCACACTCTTAATTCCAATCATGTTTATGCGACGATGTCCAGATTACGTAGATTTGATCCAAATGTTGATGGTGATGCAGTTTGTGCACTCTAACAGATTGGCAAAGTGGTGTATGACCCTTCAGTCATGGGTGTTGAGCAATAGAACTCAAACTGAGTTCGTTATTGCTTGTTCTAGGCAAATATCATTTTGAGTTCCTGCCAACAGTCCTACTCTTTTACTTGGGACCAAAAAATACTAATACTTACTCTCACAGATCCGTAAACCCTTGGTGTTACATTTGAGAGTTTCCATGACCATGTGTAATCACATCACTGCTTTCTATCACGTTCCATCCAATGGCTGTTGCACAATCTCAATCGTAAACATGGATTTTTTAATTATGGACCAAATTTAAGTCCATTTTGACTTTGAGTTTTGGCATTTGATCTTGAAACTTAGGAACTGTGATAACTCTTGTCATGTGTGCACATGAGGAGAGGTATAAGAAAAGGAGATGTTTGTGTTAATGTTAATGGTGGTTGTGGTTGTATGTCTGCAATGCAATGTGTTGTGTACAGATTGTTTTGACCGTGGTGTTAAATTGACATACAATAGGCCTACTCATTGTTCTGCCTGTGATGGGGGGGGGGGGCATGGTATTAATTTCTGTCTGTCCTGAGGGACTTGGCATGGTACAATTAACTTAATACTGCCAATTATACAGCCACAACCACAGCTCCTAGTGGAGGGGGGGAGGTAAGGACAGGGACTGCTTGATTTGGGGGCATCTGGGACTTTCAAACGGTAATTTTTTTTTTTTTTTTGGGGACTGTTACATGCATTTTACTATAGCAGTCTCTGGGTCAGTTATATAACAAAACCTCCTTTTAAATAAACCTTAGTTCGATACATCTTAGTACTTTTATGGTAATTTTGGAATATTATTGACTTCAAAATCATTATTTCCGGGGTTAAGTGGATTACCCCAAAACTCACATATGGGCAGTTTTCCACACATTGAAAGTGTTCCCAAAGACTAGCACCCGAAGTTGATAGCGTTTTGAATTCGCTGTTGCTGTTAGGTTTGGGCATGTCCTAACCCCCCCCCTTGGTCTATTCACATCACGTAAAGGGTCGCACATCTAATAGTTCCGGCCAAATCTGCGTAATACTAAGTACTACTCTCTCCTTTTTCGCTTTTTTAAAAACATGCCGCTAAATTTTTTAGGCGAATCTTGGAATTTTGGAATTATAAAGAAAATTAGTGGGTCAATTGCAAGCGGTGAATTTCTGCATTGACCTAATAAATATGAAAAAGCGACAGATTTGGTTTTTTACAAACCAAAATGTAGGGAACTACATGGCCTTCACTCAGGTGTGTATCGCATGCTGTGCTTCTTTGAGATTTTGGCCCGAAAATTAGGCTCCAGAAGCATATGGTCCAGAGCGCCACTAATTATACTCGATGACAGAAACCCTTTGATGTGCGCGTACTCGTGTTTAAAAAGGGCGAAGCTATCAGCGGCATATGGCGTGTGGTCGACGGGTGACCCAGCACATCAGAATCAACTTCAGGTTGCCAATCAGAGGCAAGTGCGTTTTTTCCGCAGTAAATTATACGCAGATGACCAGAAGTACTCGCGCCTTCAAGGGTTTCTGTCCCCCCCCGCAGGCGCGTAGCCTCCCGGTTGTTCTGAGGGGGCATTTTCCCAGTAGGTGCAACAAATGTCCCCATCACAAGCAAAAATGTCCTTTTTCTCCCTTCCCGGTCGCAGGGCCAAAGAATCCGAAAAAGGGCTGATTTTAACTTAATATCAGTGTTTTCAAATTTTCCCGATTTCGCCTCAAAAATAGTTTCATAGGGGGCACTCCGGTCCCCCCTTTGCCCCCACACAACGTTGCTACGCCACAACTGTGTCCCCCGACTTAATGTTTGTACTGGAGCATAAATAATCTGGAAAAGAGGTCCTGTCTAATATGCTCCTGGAGCATTTTGAATGCACAATGCTCCCAGGAACATATAACAAATGTGGTTCCTGGGGAGCAGTGGAGAACTGTTTGTCAAATACCAGCGCATGCTCCTGAGCATGCATGTGCATTCAAATTTGGCTTAGAATATTTCTCCAGATTATGTATGTTCCAGGACCCTATGGTCCTGTACCTTATGTTCCTAGAGTATAAATTTTGGTCAAATTCTCATAGTGTCAAACAGGGTTGTCAATGAACTGCTAGCTGCTCAAGAGCCGATCGGAACTGTGAAAGTGAAAATATTTGACAGGTGAAATAGTATTAAAATGGATTGGCAAGTTAGGTATTATATAACCCGCCCGTCCCATTGTCAAATTGGACGAAAATCGCATGTACTTTGAAGCTGGGGCACACTAGGGCAAGATTAATTCCGCAATCTTATCCTGCATGTCCGGTGGTTTATTGCGTCAAGGCTCAGAATTCGAGGGGGGGGCCATAATGGCACTCTTTTCCGAATTAAAACGGGAATGTTTGAGAATGTTAGGAGGAGTTGGCGTTCCTCGTGATTTTGCAATATCTTGTTTCGTCCGCCGCCGGGACGTCACGGTTGACCAGCATACCCGTGAGCTCTATTCCGTTATTGCTTCACGAGCTTTTATTCCGTCAGTGAGTTAGGTAGTCAATGACGTCACAGGTGGCCAACACACATTTCCCGTGATTTTGATCCTTAGCATGCTCAGTGGGCCTATAGTCGTAAGATTCACAGTATCCGTAAATACTCTATAGCTTTTAAAAAATTCAAATTTATCACTATCACCCAAAGAGCCCCCTATCCTTTTGAAACAGGAACTTTTTAAACCGTGAGAAGACCCTTCTACTTTCATGACTTTTAGAAGATTTGCAAATTTGAATTTTCAAACCAGACCCCCTTTTGGGTGAAAATTTTGCAAATTAATTGCACAAATAATCCCTACTTTATGGGAGTTTTGGACTTGGAATACTTTAGTATGGGCCCAACCACCCTATGAATCGGCAGCCCCAATGGAATTAACTGCAATGTTGAATGGGTGGCGGCAGAATACTGAATTCAGTCCGGTGGTGGAATTAATAGGTCCGGCGTACTCACAGTCAGGCTACAACGATCAGGGGACAGGGGCACTAATTTGTTTGACTCCTACGCAACATTAGTTCACAGCTTTATTCTGTTCTCGTCTAGGACCCGAAGTATGGCTCCCGCCGGACTATAGTTGCTTTCACACCGGCATTTTTGGCTACCTCTCACCCAAAACCCTATTTTTTCACCTTCTCTAGCTGTCACCACATACCCCATGGTGTGAAGCGTCAGCCTTTGCACCCCATACGTCTTCCGTTTCATACGCGAGTGTTGTCGGCCCCGTGCAATTTTGCCAGTTCTATAGCGCCTAAACCTCAAATTTAGCCCAAAATTAATTTTCCAAGTCCCATATTACTTCCGAAAACCCTTCTTTTGCTAAAATTTTAATTTAAAAACAAACTTTTCTTTTGAGTTTCTAATTCATAACCAAACCAAAGTTGATTGCTGCCCCCCCCCCCCCCCCCCAGGTTGTGGCCCACAAATACTTACTGGCTGCTTTCAACCTGCTGAAGTATCGGAAATTGTTTGAGATTTCAATAATTTTAGTATTTTGTTACTGGCATAAATTAACTGGCTTTAAGGTTTTATCTGCAATTGGGATCTCAACTGTCCGATCCATCAATAAGCACATTCTAGCAAGCCTCAATCACACTTCATCATAAACTTTGCAGCTTGTTATACCTAGTCTCAACTCCATGCAAACAGTTCAAAAGCATCATTCACCTGAACTACTGTAATTTTTTTAAAAGGAGGCCTCTGCAAGTCCAGGTATGATCGTGATACCCATAAATGCATAAGGTCCGTTCTATTATCATACCGTTAACTATGAGGTCTAATAAACTGTGCCCCTGGAATGAAGTGCACTTATGCATCAATTAGCAATCAGGTTACAGCTCAACAAGCATTGGTAATTCTTCAATAATCATATGGAGTATGACCTCTGCTATGGTTTTGCATTACAGTTCACATGTTTGATGGGGAAGGTGTTTTGTTAATTTAAAATGAAACATATAATTGGACAAATTTCAAAATTTTTTTTCGTCTTTTCAGAATCATAACACTGTCACTTCCTTACACGTCCACACATTTCCCCAGGCAGAGCGCTAATCCAATATTTTCAAGTTATGGCTCCAACCAGGATGGGGGGGTAGGTGTCCTAATATGCATCATGTGCAAACTGTATCAACTTTACATGGGATAGAACTAGTGGCGTATTCCATTTTTTTTTCAGACAAAAAAATATCCATTGAAAATGTCAACCCTCAATTCCAACCACAACATAATCACAACTGCTTTTTTAACCCAATAATTACTTTTTTACTTCAATCTGGTAGCAGAAAATGGACAAATTAAGTCCATTTTTTAAAAAAATCCATGTTCGTATTCGTAAACACCTTGATACTGATACATGTCATAACATTGTTCGCACTCTTATTTTGTCTAGATTGGATTATTTTAATTCACTCACTATGGTATTGATAAGTAAACAACTTCAAGTCGCCTCAGGTCCTTAAAAACAGGTGTGCGCGTCTGATTTTTGAGACAACCTACGTGCGCTCATGCTCGCCATTAACCATATCATTGGTTGCCGTATTGCCCAGAGGATTGAAATACAAACTCTCCTCATCACGTTAAGCTTTTCATCTGAATTCCCTCAGTATCTTGCTTCTATGTTAGTTATACAAGACCACTTATGCACTTCGATCCAGCTCTACCATCAATTTCAAGTGCTCGCTCCCAATACACAATATGGTGGAATTTTTCGTGCCCTATCAGTTGCAGGTCCTTATTTGTGAAAAAGAATTGGCCATGTTAACATCCTGGTCTTGATCACTTTCTTTTCTTCGCTTTTAAAAAGTCTTTTGAAGTCTCATCTGTAATCCCAACTGTGTTTCCCGTTCCTTCTACTTCTCTATAGCGCCCTTGCCTAACTTGTAGTAAAAGGCGCGTTCTAAATCTCATTATTATTATATTATTATTATTATTGTGTAACGCAACCTACATAGAAAACACTTCCACTAGGAATCAATGTGTAGATAATTTGAAATTATCATGATTTGAATGATACTTAAAGGGAATCATCACGCTAAGCTTGTTTAACATCCTCACTGAGGGAGAATTGGAGGGTCACATGTTAACCACCAGATTAAAAGCAGGTGTTCAATGGAATGTAGAATTTTAAGCCGATTTATAGCGGTGTCCTCACAAACGGCACCGTGTCTAAGTTTTAAAAGAAACGGATCTAAATGTTAGCGTATCTCACAAAATGACTCCCGGTTCTAAGTTTCAAAAGGATTGGAACTAAATGTCAGCCGAAATGTTATTCAGCATGTAATGTTCTGGCAGAGCCATTCATATTAGAATCACTCAATGCCACACGCATACATTAAACTGACAATCAAATTCCCTGCGTAAAATCCATTGACACTTTCAATGCGTACCTTTGAATATTTTACCACCTGGCCAGCTAAACAGGGATTTAAAATGTGATATTGGGCAGGTGGGACTTCAATTACTTCCATTCTTCATTGAGAACCTCGTTTGGACTGTGCTCGCTACTGAAATAGAAGCCATCGTTTATTTGCGGGAGCATGAACTCGTGATGTTCTTCCCGCAATCTACACAGGTGCTTTTTTTTTCAAAGAAGCCTTGCACCTTAAACATAGTCATCACCGCGGTTTTAGGCATCATAAATCAGATGTTTACCAGCATGGAATCTTATGGTACGGCACAATTTATTTAAATTATAGAATCTTCAACACTTAAGTTAACTAAATTTTCCCGGGATATTTGAATGACCATGCTAAATATGATGTACATATCTGTTAAAGGTGGGTGACCCGATCACTGTCCGATTTTGAAGGTCCATGGACACGGCTGGTAGACATTTCTTAATTTCTTACATTTTCGTACCTCAACAGTATCCAGATCACATCTCAACATAGATTTTTTTAAGTGAACATCGGGAAAGTGTTAAATTTTAAGGATAAATACACCCAATCGGACAGGGCCTTCTCCTGTTTTCACTAACGCGTCGCAAGGTGTTGGAGTTGGCTTTGACCCCGAAGTGACGTCAGAGTAGCAAAGACACACACCCCCGAAACGCACGTGTACCAGCTAAACAAAAACAACCACTCGATCGATACGACTCCAGGCCAGGCCATATGAAATTTAAAGAAGTTCACGCTTTTGGTATAGTTGATGTACTGTGTACTGTGTTTTCACGAACGCGTCGCAAGATGCTGGAGTTGGATTTGACCCCGAAGTGACGTCAGAGTGGCAAAGACGCACACCCCCGAAACGCACGTGTACCAGCTAAACAAAAACAACCACTCGATCGATACGACGTCAGGCCAGGCCATATGATATTTAAAGAAATTCACACTTTTGGTATAGTCGATGTACTGTGTCTAGAAAATACAACAAAGGTATTTATCTTACCTGTATTTCCTCGAAGTTAAGTCTTCTCCTCTTTACAGTAGTAAGGTCACCGTGGAAAAGAGTTTTACCCCGTTTTTCTTATCACACGCCGGTGCAAGATTGCCAGATGGCAAATACACGCGGAATTTACCAGAAATTTTCGTAAATTGTCATTGACTATATTGTTTTTAGCCAATATGTAATGTGTAGAGGGTTTGCTTATATCTAATATTAAATTTGATTATTTTGAATAAAACTTTAAAAAGAAAATTAACGTGCAAGAATGAAATCCATATATTTCAAAAATATCCCGACAGCTATTTTCTAAAAGTGGTCTTAACTTTCTTACTAGGTTTTGAATATTATGACCATGGCATTTTAAAAATATATTAAAAATATAGACGTTGGCGATCCTATCATGCGATTTTCTTTTTGTTAGGCCATTTTTCTTGACATGAAACCAAGGTTCAAAAGTAGACAAGATTCACCATAATTTGACGGTTTTCATGCTTTCCCCTAAGCACCCTATATGCCTAAAGCACACAAAAACAAACGAACAAAAAGGCGCGCGCGCCGTCGTGCATTACGTGCCATTACACAGCACACGCTGTACACGCGCACATTATAAAACCTATTCGCACACATTTCTGCTTTTCGGGCAATCCAAACAGACGTGCACGATGACGATCATGACGCGTATTTGCTACTCTGACGTCACTTCTGGATCATCGCACCCAGCGCGATAATCACTTTCGTTTTGGAATTCCCCTTCAAAGTTTGTCTGAAACCCGTGATGTTATGCCCATTTTTTTTATCAAATCTACGCTTTCTCAAATACTGCTTCATGCAGATTTTACATTGTTACCAATACATACTGTGAATGAAACTGTTTTTGGGAGGTATTATAAGTATTTTTAAAGCATGTCCATGGACCTTTAAATATTGCTGGTTTTTCCCTCACATGGAAACATATCGCCCAAAACATCTGATAACAAATGTTAAAGGGCCACAGTATGGCGAAAAATATTCAGACATAATGAAATAGACCCGTACTGAAATCACTTCCACAAATTAAAAAATAATTTGGATTTTTATATTTTGTAAAAAGGGAAAAGGAACGAATACTATTTTCCTTGTAAGCTTCACTGCCGGGGGGCCATTTGTATTCAAAGGTGGATATGATGCGTGAATATGGACTTCCGAAATGCACCCTAAACAAGTATTTCCACCGACTAAAAAACACACCATAAACAAGGGTTTGGCTACCATAAACAAGTCTTTTTGTCAGTAAACAAGTAATCAATGCATAGTGTTGATAATATACCTTTATTATCTGGCTTTGCTCATGTTGCTTTACTTCCAAATTACCATAAACAAGTCTTTTTGTCAGTAAACAAGTAATCAATGCATAGTGTTGATAATATACCTTTATTATCTGGCTTTGCTCATGTTGCTTTACTTCCAAATTACAATATTTTTGGTGATTTTGATCTCGCGTACATCACAATTCAGGGTTACGAAAAAACATGACACCCTAATCAATGTACGCGCGTACATCGCCTGTTGGAAAAAAGAGACCCGTTCACGCATCATATCCACCTTTGAATACGAGTGCCCCCTCCCCCGGCGCTTCACTTCTCAACCAAGGATGCTGACATTATTGCCAGCATTTAATCAAACTTGAAAAGCATGCAGTCATCAGCTTAAAGAACATTGCTATTGTATATGTGCTAATCCCGGCTAATTCACCTTTCATTATGTCGGAATATTTTTTGACCATTGTGGCCCTTTAAGTTAAATCGGTCCAGTTATTTGGAGAGAGGAGAAATCGTGTGCTATCATTTGACATGAAGAACGCTCGACCACATTTGGAGGCGTTTTTGGTCATAAAATCAAAAGGAAACATTTAATGGACATCAAAATGCAACAAAATAATTATTTTCTTTTGATACCAAATTCTTAATTTTGATAGAGGAAAGTGGAGTGACGAGGTTATCACCCACCTTAAAGTTATGCACTAATGATTGCTTGGATATATAGCATTTTACTCTATTGTGATATTGATGTGACTGATATAATAATAATAATAACGGTGCTTATATTGCGTAATTCCAACCAATATGATCATTGCGCATTACATACATAAAGAAACATCAGCAACAAACTGCAGAAGCAACTAAAAATATGAGTTTTCAATATATCTTAAAAATAAACTTTCTTCGTGTGTAATACTAATTTTCATTCTAATGCCACTACTGAATGAAACGCAAAATGCTTCTCCTGTAAAATCATGAAAATCTAGATACGCACATATTTGATCTTTATAAAAATATATTAATCCTGATGGCATATTTTATTAAAACAAGGAGGGAGTAACAATGAGTCTCATGAAAATTAAAAATACATTGTAAATTAACTTAGGCTGCATCTGTTGTAAGTGTTTTTTTTTTCTATTCATATCTACGCACAAGTGGCCCTTGTGTGGATAATCCTAATCCGATTTTCTCGCTCGAAACAAATCGCAGTTAGTGGTTGTTTCTGCATTTGCGTCAAGATCTGGGTCATTGGGAATGAATCAGAGAATCAGCACGCGATGAATGCTTGCGAAGAAAAATCAAAACATATGGACGGCTTACATGGAAACGTTCAACACGCCGGGGTGTCTTGGATTTTGGTGCGGGAACCATGCTCCGTGCCAAAAAAGAAGGATAGGTGCAAAATGCGGAACTACCGCTAGAGGTATCAACTTGCACATTACACTAATTCAAGTTATAGTCCGCTATGGGTACAATTCAGTTGTGATGGACGGTTCAATGATAACAAATAGGAAAAAATAACTTAAACATCTCGCAAAATAACCCTAAGTGTGGTATTTTTTCGTGCAGTAGCACAAGTGTCATTTTTTGTTGTAATTGGCTATTTTAATGTGTATATTTTTCATGTTATTGATAAAGGTCCCGCAAGGGGTATAAATCTCACTGCAAATTATCGTCAATCTTCAATCAATCTTATTGTTCATCATAGAATACAGCCAAAACAATAATTTAACTAATTATGGTTAATAATGAAGTACAGGAAAAAATTAAGTGGTTACAAGTGAATCAAAAATATTTTGCATACAAGTAAAGATGTTTATAATACATTAAAAGTGGAATTTCAAAGAGAGTTATATAACTGGGATAATACAAGTGGAAAATATATTAAAGAGCACCGTAAGGATGTCATATTACTGCGGTACCGTTAGGTGTATATTTCACAAAAAAACTAGTATAATTTCACCAAAAATGGTCCCATTAGGGGCGGGATATTTTAACTGAAAATTGCCCGTTGGGAGGTCACTTCAGAAACCTGGAATGAGCATGGGTGCAAACGAAAAAACCCAAGACGCCCCCGGTCAACACGTTCAAATTCAAAATCAGTCATTCATTTTAGGAAAACCATTTCATCGTGAACTTATTCCAATTTGTAGCACTATCCTGAAATATCTGTCATCATTCCGCCTATTCCTATACGACTGCTGCTGCCATGAACATTGTCCTGTTTCTTGTGTTTATTGGATTGGGTTGTTTATTAGTTCAGTGTGTCAGTGTGTTAACATTTTTTTTTTTTTTTTTTTTTTTGCTTTTTAAGGGGTTACCCATCTGGCCTTTGACCTTTTGGTCAAACTCTCCATAGTCCTTGTTTCATGCTTTGTGCATTGTGTTCTTTGTGCTTGGATTTTTGTATGAAATAAATTGAAGTTGAGTTGACTAGTGAAATAAGATCAATTTGTTTGTAGAGTGGGTCTACTCACTATCTGCTGCTTGTTTCCGCCTGGTGGCAAAACATGTCATGGGATTGAAACATAACAAATGTCATAGAAGCAATGGACGTTAGACCCTTGTTTTCCCTCTACTTGTTCACCAACAGTGAAGGTAAGGAGTCAAAACTATTCCTTATTTTAACCAGATTATCTCCACTTATTTGCATTACCTCTAATCCAAAATTGAATCGAGTGTAAAGTTTGACAACCTGGCAACTGATATTGCCCGTTTTGCCTATCTATCTAACGGCGCAGCATATTCTGTTCACCATGTGCGCCAATGTCCCTGTTTTCATTAAGTTGGGGATATCATATGGATCCTGCTGGATGCTCGAGCAATTACATCAATGTGTTTTAACGGGTCGACGACCCTGTTTTGGGGCATGGTAACATTCCAACATGTGACGACTGATCTACTTTGGTCAATCGCACGATGACATGACCGCAAATCGTGCACGGCGTTGGGCACAGAAGATGAATTGGAGGTATCTCCATAATCTGTCTTTGTCTTGTGCTCACGCCAATATTTTTTGTACCGCATAAGAAGCTGGGTAGGTGCCATCCGTCTAGTCCTGTAGCTCTTTCTTCATGGTCGCAGGTCTCAGAATCCATATAACAAAGCCATATCATGAAGCCTTTTTGCCTTTTTGGTATTTTTTTCAGTAACTCCATCCTTTGAAACCGTATTCAACAGACTATTCCTTTTTTAAATCCTTGGTTGCCCCTGTGTAATCTTTGGTTGCCTCTATCTGGGCTATAGTACCATTCATAAAGGCCTATCATGCACATTTTTGCTGTGTAGTCATGGTATACTGAGGCTAAATAATAAGTGTCGTGCACCTATCAGGGTATGGGTCAATTGGGGATGTGGCCCTTTTGTGACCCACTGAAAACATGAACATGGTGAATTCGGCACGGACTTTACCGATTTTACGACTAAAGTGCACTTTATTCCGTAGAATTCATCAGTCAAAGTGTCAGTGGTCACAAAATGGCCACACACCGACAATGTGCTCGGCCAGATTAGAACACAAACAGGCGGCCTAGCTAGACAAATTGAGACTGTTCACATAACTTTTTATTCTTAAATTTCGGGAAAATGGAAGTGGAGCAGGAAGATAGTGATGAAATATAACGAAGTCAAACACTTCATCGCAGATATCCAAATGTATATCCTCAAAGCATGAATGGCTATTTGGAACATTTAATTCCATTGACAGAGAAAATATGTTATTAATATGGCACGCTACAAGCATTCAAATCATGGCCGAGTTTCATGGGCTGTATATCGAGTTACCCCGCCTATAGTCGAGTTTACAGCGCTGCATATCCAGTTTGAACTCTAGTTGCGAGTTTCATAAATCATGTCCAAAATAAATCAGGTCCAGAATCAAATCATGCCGCGTTTTAAAAAAACTGGACATGATTTGTTTCAACATGTGCAAACTGGACATGATTTTTTTCTCAACATGAGCAAAATCGGACATGATTTTTTTCTCAACATGAGCAACTCGACATGATGGTTTCTCAACATGAGCAAACTCGAAATGATTTTTTTTTACACATACACCAAAAAATCATTTGTCGACTTTTCCTCATGTTGAGAAAAAATCATGTCGAGATTTGAAACTGGACATGTGATTTATGTCAAAACTCACAATGTAGAGAGCAAAACTCGATGTAATGATGGGCAAAACTGGACATTATAGCGCGTGTTAACTCGACTTATAACGCTGCACCTCGACATATGGCGAGGAAAGGGGAAGGAAGGGGCAAAACTGCGATACACAGCGCGTGAAACCGACATGCGCGGAAAAACTCGCCTTGATTTGATACGTGGAGCGTAAAAACGGACATGATTTATGTCAACTCACCATATAGAGAGCACACTCGATGTATAGAGGGCAAACTGCACAGATAGCGCGGTAAAACGGACATATAACGCTGCACACTCGACAATGGCGAGGAAGGAAAAAAACTCGATATACAGCGCGTGAAACTCGATATGCGCGGGAAAATCGCCATGATTTGATACGTGGAGCGTGCCATATATGACTTTCTTTTTTCTCTACCTGGTAATAATGCGCATCCATCAAAAAAATGACATGCTCGAAATTGGAACTGGCCTTAAAGTCGCCGACAATTATGTGTCATTATGAAATTACGTTATCATTTCCAAATACTGGTGTTGTACCGGAAGATCCATGTGGATGTATTGGACGTCGAGTGATTTTTCGGATGTTGTGGTTTCTTGTAGAGATCGAAAGAACTTATGAGAAAATGGTAAAGTTTCAACGGGAATGATCCGCCAAGTCTCGGAATCACAATGTCTTTGGCGACATAAACCTCTTTAATATTGGAATAGGTAAGGTTTAGCGTAATTCTGAAAGCTGTTAATGCAAGGAATTCCCAAGCTATGCCTCGCTTTGTAGTTATTGGTTGATCATAAGAGAGATGTCAATCCATACGGTGATGCTTTTTTGAAGATTTCGTTCAATCTTGCGTTTATACAAACACACGGTCACTCCAAGTGCCTGAATTGTACTTTGAGTCACATTAATATTGTCGGATTCTTTGGTGGTGCCTTCACTGAGGTTTAAACTATTGTTGACAATGGGAGTTTCGTTGGTCCTTCCAGAGCATCCCCATTGTAGACCAAAACATCAAAGAGTTCTCTAGATAATCTGTTACAATACACAGAACATTAGTTTTTAATATCATCTTCACGCCTTGGTAGTTTTGGAAGATCGGACTTGCTAATTTGATCTCTCGTGAAGCGCCCTATGACTAGCTTATCAATCCAGATTCCGAATGAAATGTTGTAACGAGAGAAAAAGAGAAATTTGTACCTCGAATGACCTAAGGAGGATTGGAATTGTTGAAAGGGGATTTATACGTTGCTCGTCTCCCATCTCCTTTATGAAGTACACATGTGTAATATGTAGTTAGGGATTCCTGTCGATACACAATACCGTAATATACATTAATAATAATATAATTTGAATTATTTTTTAAACGCGCGACATATCCACTAAACGTGCTCAAGGCGCTGTGCGGCATGCCATGAAAGGCGCTCAGAACATCAAAGAAACCATGGTCCGAACAGATTTCTGCCAAGAAGCTCGATTTTAGAAGCAGGAATAGCAGGAGGAAACCGGAGTACCCGGAGAAAACCTGGGGAACACGAGTATGGATCGAAACCAAATTCACATAAGACGCCGAGAACGAGCCCCTGCCGGGGATCGAACCCGAGACCTCATTTGTGAAATGCAAGGGAGAGAGAGATCGTGCCGCCAACCCGTTCTCTCCGTTTTACTTGGGGAAAGAGTTCTGAGAATTAACCCCTTTCAGGCTGCTTACTAATAATCCACAGTTTTAAACTATCTCCACCCCCCCCCCTTACTTTGACGATAAGCTTGCTGGGATTTTCACACAATCTAAACATCCAAGTCTTTCATATTGCCCTCGGGCATCTTTCGTGGTTTACAGGGAAGGGCAAGTCCCCACACACTCAATGGGGACAAAAATTTCCAAGCGTACCCTACATAATTTAATCCAATGTAATTTTACCAAATTTAAAGAGACTTTTAAACTCAATCGGAACAGTATAAGACCTTGAATAAACATTTGGCCTTTAGCCTGTTTTTGCGTTACTCCATAACGATGCCCTTTTACAGACAGGTCACCATAGACTTTTTACTCCTTGTTACCACCCAAACAGTTTGAGTATAACTAAACGTTATTTGGACCAATTTAAATTTTGTAATGTGGAAATGCCGACATTTTCCAGAGGGGCCATGTTGGGCTTTAAAAACCTTCTAAAAAATGTCCTTTGAAAGTAAAATCAATCGTCAACTCCACTTGCAAAGATTAGTCACAGAATTGAGGATTTTGACTAGAAGTGAAGTTTAGTGCGGGTCTTTACAGAGCTCTCGTTTAATGAAATAGCATCGGACAAAATCAACAATAACAAAATCCGTCTTATTTCTTGTCTTTCTGTTTTTTTCTCTAATTTTAAATAGGTTCTGTTCAAGCAGTGAATTACTTGTGAGTCTGGATTCGGATGTTTCGATGAGTACATAGTTTGCAATATGTCTGGAATGACTTGATCGCTCGGTGACGAGAAAGAGAAGAATTGTGGTTATGTTTTCAAATTTGATAGTAAAGGAAAAATGTCATTGTATTGATTTCGTTACACATTTACAATAGAAAAGACATATAAGAGAGAGAAAGGAGAGAAAGGAAGAGAGGGCCCCCCCCCCCCCCCCCCCCCAAGAGAGGACCATTAGATTGGCGAGAAGAGAAAGAGACATGATTCAAATAGGGTTTCGTTTTAAAGATCACACAAATGCAAATAGAATTGAATAATGTGGTTTGTGTCAAATCTACAATGAGGGACCAGTAAGCATTCAATATTTGGGTTGGTTGTTTACCTCATTTGTAGGTACATTGGTTTTTCCGAGAGTAATGGAAAATTTCCAGGTGACTGGTGTGAATCGATTCATGACATGACTGAAAATCAATTAGTTCACTGAATGATGTCACTGGTAGTGGATTATTTTTTCTGGCCCTGCTTATTGCAAAGGAAGTCCCATAAAAATTTAGAGAGGTTTATATCTCATTTCCTTCCCTCCGTTTCCATGGACCTTTAATCCTCAGAAAACGATGCAAAGGATTTCCAATGTGAATGTTTAGATTGCTTTTATGTGTTGATTTTCAGGGTTTATCATTACTCTATCTACCTGACACTGCAACATACTTTTCTAAACAAAATTATTTGCTATTAAAGAAAATAATTATAGATTATGGCATTCGTTTACGTTTTCAATGATATACTTCTAAGTGACCATAGACCGAGTTCGCACCGATTGGGGGATCAGTGAAAACTTTTTATTTCTCGTAAGATGTAATTGTTGATTACTTGACCTAGTTTAGGATAATAATCTCATGGCCGAGTAAGTACCAGAGTGATGGATAACAATGAAATTTCCAAACAGCCTATTTTCAAACTAGTTCCTCATGGCTCCTTTGTAGTAATTTTTAAGATGTTATTGGTTGGTTATACTTCCAGTGAGGAAAATCATCATATGAAAAATCGGACATGATCGATCACCCCAAAAATCTGTATATTTAAAATGACAATTTTTTGTGTTGAAATATATGTTGACCCCTTCTAGGCCTGGAAATGACTTGCGTATTTTGTTCTTTAATAAACAGTAAACTCATCATGATGAAAAAATTTACTTTCCAAAGGAGTTATCAATTAGTCTCGGTCCCAGTACTTGGTTAAGGTCCTGCGAAAAGTATATACTGCGAATACTCACCACAACAAGCTATTTTAGTACGCCCCGAGTCATGATCTTGATAGTAGTGCTCATTGGCTGTCAATACAGCGTGCAGTTCATTCATCAAGGTTTAAGGCAGAGCCTAAAGGCAAAAAAAAAAAACTTACTAAAATGACAACATACAGGATTAAAACAACCTTAAGGAATTTCTTTGCAATGTTTCAGTACAAAGATTCTCATCAACACATCTAGAATTTTAAATGCTCTACCGGTCGGTCGATTATGTTTTACTCAAGATCTTGAGACATGTCAACCAATCAGCGGTGAGCTCGTATCGAACTCCATCAGACGTGTTGGGTGAGTATTACGCAGTATACGTGCCGGTGGGGCACCAACCAAAGTACTGGGAACGAGGAATATTCTCATATTAAACGTATCTTGCCCTGCACGTACACATTCTGTCAATAAATTTACAAATGAAGAAGCGCCGCTCATTACTCTCACTACTAAATGGTGACGTCATATCTTTGATACAGCTTGGGGAGATTTTGGAAATTCCTCAGTGTATGTTCATGACGGTCGAGAGACTGTAGACCTCAGCTTGTCAAAACTTATATGTGCAATGATTAATGGGAAAATCCGGTAGGGTCTCGGTATGCGGAGCTGAAAACAGAATTTACAAGAGACTTTCCGTTGTTGAGGGTGTGGTGTTTGTTTTATGTTGTAACGTGGCGCCATGAGTCAATCCCGGAAATTGAGGGTGAAAAAGTTAATACCATAAATATCGTAGATATGCGCGATATTAGTGACTATGAGATACTCTCTTGTGCGTATACTTAGATCCTCCTGAAACCCACAGGTCATCATTGCAAGGTGACATTCACTTTAAATAAGGTTGCAATGGACATAATGCATGGCTATTTGCCGGCAGTGCAACCAAGTTTGAACTGGGAATTGCAATGGGCGTAGAGTGCTGTCATAATTATATGCGCGGAACCGTGGTTGTGGCGCGGTCAAGCAGGGTTTGCATGACAACGTACAATTACACACATTCGATTGGTGTATATTAGGTCAGTCACCCGAATGGACTACACATGCGCGAATCAGCGTCGGTGACTTGTCACTAGAATCTTCTAGAACGGCTCGTCAACGGAGGCGTGTTTGTGCCCTGAGGGTATAAATAATGGCTTTGTCCATTCATAATGACGATGTAAGTTATAATTGAATGAAAACAAAAAAGTAAGTTCAGCCTATTTCTAGGAGGGTTTTTAGATAGCACCTACATTGCAGCTACTTCTTCCTTTCATGCAACCCTCAAATTAGGAAAGTGAACGGGGGAAATCTCCAGGAATTTCAATATACAAAACAATTGATGTTAAATTACATGCCGTTTACTAAAGATCTGGGAATGTAAAAGTAAGAACAAAATCGTTGTGACGACAACAATGGATAACAAACAATATGAGACGCAACGGTGACGGTGGAAACCCTAGGGTAGTTGTTAATGATATGGGCGCTCCATTTCAGCGATGACGGTATGCTGGGGTGACTAAAAACCGCCTTAAGAATGTTGACGAACAAAAATTAACCCCCTATATTTAAATGTTTTCAGAACAAAGAGTTATTTTAAATATAACTCAGATGGGGTGGTATGAACCCTTTTAATGCTCAAATGATAATAAAAATTTCGAAGGCTACAAACAAACGAACAAGAAAAATAGTCTTGCATAAATATTTTTTTATTTCGTCATTAGATTTTTGTGGACCTGACACAATTAATGTCACATGGGAAAGAGCTGGCATCGTTCGTTCGAAACCATCAAATTAGTACGCGACGAACCTTAATTGTCTGTGGTATGTAACTGGATTTGGTGATGGATTCATGGGTACTAGATTTTTGAATATATTTGACAGTTCATACCAAAAGGAGGATATATCTGGACAATTGGATATAGATATAACAGCTCTTTTGAAAATGCCGTATTGCAATCAATAGCCCTGCCTTCTCCCAACATTGTCACAATAAATTTACCCTCATCATGGGTGAGGTTCATAACAGATGAAGGACGTCGTACAAAACAATGGCAGGATTTGAATAGAATTTCAAATGAGCAGAATTTGGATTGAGTCTTGGATGTGCCCTCAAAGAATATCGATCGAACGCTCTAAAGCGGCCCAGGACGCTACCAACAACTTTTTAGACCTCCTTAGGGTCTAAAATATAGTTGGATATGCAAATTAAAATATAAAAATATCCTAGTTTTCACTTAGGTTTATTTTCAAGATGACGTCAACCAAATGGCTGCCAAAAAAAAAAATGGTATACTTAAAAAAGGGCATAATATTGGCCACAAATAAGACAGGAAAAGAAACTGAATTTCCACTTTCATAATTATTTTGGATTAGATGGCATTTCTTTAATTTTACTATTTTGGCGGCCATCTTGCAGATTCTGTGATCAGCGAAACATGTTTAAGACCCACAGACATAAAAAGTTGTTCCACGTGTTAATTGCGTATTGCTGTCGTGCTATTTTCTAAGGATACCGATATCATTCGAAAGATTTAGATTATGACAGAAATTGAGAAACTTGAACATTTCAATTTAAAAACATTAAAATGTTGATTTTTAAAAAATATGGTTTCCTGTTGCACGGTTTTGAACTTTAGATTATAGATTATATCATTATTTGCATTCTGCTATGGATAAATTTAGGATTTAAGAATCAGAATGAAAAAAGGGGAAAAGAATAAACAAAATCCAATATCAGAAACAGATCCAAACCTTGACACGCATCAATGTGTGATACTATACCTGCGCTGCTTAAAAATTTGAGAACTCGTATCTTCTACATGTAATACACTATATTAGTTCCCACATTATTTGTATTGTATTATGTCACGTGATTTAATGTACGCTTTAAAAAACATACGTTTTATAAAACCATGTTTTTCAGTTCCTTGTGCGGCAGAGGAGTTTTTTTGTCATTCAGGCTACGGATGTTTGGACCATTCTCTATTATGCGACAATCATCGACAGTGCTTATATGGGTCTGATGAATATGGGTGTAGTAAGTATAATTAGCCGATAGCGATAGCAAACTTTTGTCACATTCATCAAATTGTGTTACTGACTGAATATACTTTTCTTAACCAAGTTTGGAAAAATGTATACCGCAGACACCTAAATGACGTTTGGTATAATAATGATGTTCGTGTATGTTACAGAACACTCTGATAACTCAATGTGTTTTATTTTGGCCTATTTTTGGCAGTATTTGACAGTAAAATATCTTCAACCAATTTTGAAATATCAAATGTTTATGTTGTTTTTATGTATATATTTAAAAATATAACCTTTGAAATAGTAAAGGAATACTAAAATATTGCTTTGATAAGTATAGTAGTTGAGCATCGCGCATCATGTACTCCAACATATAACGCATTGGGTTTCCAATGCACAAAACAACAACACATTAATTAAATAATACATAACTAGAGTCAAAGTTTTATTTATTTTATTTATTTTTTGCAGGGTGCATTTCTTTGCTTGCAATTAATAGAATGGAAATCGTTTTACTATACATATCGTCGTGCTCACGACATACTGTCGAATCTGATTTTTTGGTCAAATTGAGTTAATAGTTGATTTTGGTTGTATTTTATGTACTCTTTAATTGTAGCCAAAAATAAAAGTGAAATTACATCATCTACCCAAAATAGCCCCCCTGTCGAATAACACTCATTTGTATAAAATGGGTGTCACAAACAATCGAATTCGTATCCGATAGCTTGACGTGTCCAAATATCTAAATATCTCAAAGCAAACAAGATAATTTGCGAACGATTAAGTATTCGCTGGTGCACAGATTTCTACTTCAGTGATCAAAATCGATAATAGGTCGGTCAAGATTTAAGACCATCGGTGAAATTTACCTTTCTGAAGCTGCGTCCATACGTGTAGTTATTACCGGTATTAACGGTGTCCGATGGAATTTTTAAAAAATCCGCTAATCCCCCTCACGCCTATTGTACCTATTGTAATCGTCTCCACATGCGGTCGGACATAAGTTATTACCGGACCTAAATTGGTCGGTTTTAGTGTCGGATATAAATTTGCAGTGTGAACGCGCATCGGGTTTAACTCTATCGGACCTAACTAGGCTTAAATCCGACGATTTAATGCCGAAGAAGAGCAGGGTTAAGTCCGGTCATAAAGTTATGACGGGTACCAGTAAAGTACGTGTGGACGTTCTATCGGAACTAACGGTGGCATTTTCGTCTTTTCTGAAGTAAAGCACGGAAAGCAGTGGCGTTACTGGGGGTGGGCGAAGTGGGCGACTCAGGCACCCTTGGGATTTTGAAGGCAAGGGAGAAAAAAGGGGCAATGAAAAGGGAGGAAAGAGTAAAGAGAAGAGGAGAGCCAGGGAGAAGCCGGTGTTTTGATGTTCTGTCACACGGTTGTTAGCATTTTGTTGCAAAATTGTCCATAAGTGATGACAAAAAGAATGTACAAAGTGGTTTTATTCCTTAGCAGGTCAGAAATTTAAAAAAAAAAGTGAATGAAAGTTTAAACTTAAAGGGATTTATTGGTATGAATCTATCGGCACATATATGATGAAATATCCCTAAATATGACGTACCAGATGGTTTTCATGGTCATTGGAGTATTCCTTGCTAAAAAAAACACCATTTTCATGCTTAACTTTCGAAGCAGTAGACGATAACGAAGCCGCCATGTTTATTATTTACGCTATCGTTTTGCCACAAGCCATGTTTAGTCTTTTACACCAATTGAGAGATGATCGTTGGTTAGTCAAGTTCTGGCCTGTATGAAAGGCTATCGCGTTTACTTTTAACATTGACATTAAAAACACAGCTTTAATTTAACGTTTTCCTTTAAAATATATAGATTTATCAAAAATGGCATACATTTGTGCCTAATTTTTATAAAATGAGCCTGGGGTTCTTGAGAAATATAGTTTTAAAATATAATTAGGAAACTCTTCATCATACAAAGAAAAACTACTCGGTACATTGAAAAGTACGTATAGTTAAGTCAAAATCCTCAATTCCGCCACTAATCTTTGGCAAGTGATTGACCGTCAGAAGGACATTTTAGAAGATTTTTTTTAGCCCACATGTCCCACCGGAGGGGGGTAAAGTTAACAGGGGGTTACATTTTAAATTATAGGGTTCCAAATAGTTTAGTATCGCTCACATGTTCGTGTGTTAACAAGGGGTAAAAAAGTCTATGGTGACCTGTCTGTAAAATGCATCGCTAGAAAGATGATAACAGCAAAATAGGCTAGAAGGTCAAATGTTTATTCAGCAAAGTTCACGGTCTTACACTGGTTGTGATTGAGTTTCAAAGTCTCTTGGTAAAAATTGATAAAATTACATTGAATTTAAATTATGTAGGGTATACCTACAATTGTAGCATCTGGAATTTGTCCCCATTGAAGTGTGTGGGGAAGTTCCCCCTCCCTGTAACCACAGAGAGATGCCAAACCGCGCATTAGTGGGTTCGAACACCGATCTCTATACAAGGAATTGGAAACCTGGGTTCGTAATGAGGCAATGAAGGCCCAATATTGGTCAGCCAAAAAGAGCCAAATGTGGATACGGCAAACATAACAGATACAGAATCAAGTCAATTCAGTGAGCTCGTATTGTTGTATTTCGCGTTATGGGTAGGGATGTCTTCTAAAACGTGCACCCGGGATACAATTCTGTTAAAACAGGTTAGGTGTCTCTGGAATGTATTGTGTTCGGTAGACCAAGTTGTCCGCCCGTTGCTCCAATCATTCTAATATACAAATTTACTGTTTGCGTAACCAATCCTTGTATAGAGTAAGTGGTTACAAGGCGACTGCGAGTAACACTATAACGTATACGTGACCCCTTAAAAAATGTCCACGTTTTCATGGATGTTAGTGTTTGGTCAACTAAAAACCTTTGTTTATCCACAAACTGATATCCTAAAAACACCCCTCTTTACATTTTTCTCAAATCGACTGAGGTTTTAAAAAAGTGTATTTTTTTGCATAGATAAATTTCCTTAAACGAACTCGACTGATATCATTGTGATGCTCACGTAGTTTAAAAGGATGAGGCTTGTGGCAACTTGCTGAAGTACACGTGATATATTGTCACTGACTCGTGTTCGGATTGCATGCCGCATTGTAAAACATAACACAGGGAAATAATACATGGTGTTAGTTCCATGAATGCTGCAGTACAGTTGTGTACATTTGTGAGAATAAATCTGGATTTTTCTTCTTAAGGAGTATTCCAATGGCCGATGGAAACCATCTGGTACGTTTTATTAAGGGATATATTTATCATATCGTGCCGATAGGATTCCATACAATAAAATCACTTAATCAATTAAATATATCTTCAATTCAAATTGAAATCTATGACGGACGACCCTTTTTTTCATTACGGAGCGTGGCTGACTTTTGTATGAGGTTGTCACAGAAAGGATCATTTTCACCAAAGTGGAATTGATTTTGCCATTAATTAGATTTGTTAACTGGTCATTCTGAGAGTTTTTCAATGGTGTTAGATTCCTGTGCATGAATATAAAACAGCTTTCGATAAGTAACGCTGTTTTCACGTGTTTCTTTCAAATTTAATCCTTATCTAACTTCTTTGGTGAACGTTTATAATCTCCGACCAGTGTAACTTGTCAGTGTACTATCAATAAATAAGTGCCCTGTGTTTGCACACCCTCGTACACTACTGCTTCTCAAATGAAAATAACAAAACCATCAAAATTTTATTGGAATTTGTAATACTAGACGTAAATAGTATTGAAAGGCATATAGCATAATTTTTTTTTTCCACAGTCAGAATTAATGTAACTATACAATTATAAATGTTATTTCTGTTTCCATTAAAAATCATGATACAAAAATAAAGACAGGCATAGGTCCATTCCCTTCTTGACCTAGGCGTACCGGGTACTACAACTAATAAAGCGTTCACGCTGTTTAAACTGGCCGATCATAGTGTTCACTAAAACAATAGGAAAGCATGATATACACTGCCCATGGGCTGTTATTGGGAACACACAGGCTGGTAAAATCAAACGTCTGCATTATCACAAAACAGGAAGTGATATTTTGTCTAGGAAGCGGCTAACCAGGATAGGGTCGGCATATATGAATAGTACAAAGAGGTTAGTACAAACTATTCAACATGCAGGAAAAAAGTCAAAGTGGTTTCAATAAAGTCAACACTTTTTCTTTACTTTGTTTTCCAAATAGGCTTTCTATCATGATGAGAATAGAAGGTACCAATGCATTCAACGGGGGCTTGTCTGTTCTAAAGCTTGTTGATTGGCTAGCTACGTAGTACCCAAATGAATTATTTATTGACAAGTGACACTGTGTCCGGATGCTAGTTGCTATGGACCCACTTACGTCAGCTAGTGGTACCGGTTAATAAGCTTTAGCGGACACTTCTTACGTTATATCGGACTCAAGCGCTATTACCGTTAAGTGCGCGTCCACACTACAAATTTAAGTCAGATACTAAATACCGACAGAATTTAGAGCCGATCAGTGCGCGCGTCCACACGGCACCTTTAAGTCCGACGCTAATACGACCAGAGTTAGAACCGGGCGGTAATAAGTGACTTAGTCCGACCGTGTGCACAAGACTTATACTTCATGAGGGATTTTGTCATGTTATTTCACATCAAAGGGTTTGAATTATGTTATTGTACTTAATTTGAAATCATCTACGGCCTGGGACATCATGAAAAAGAAACTATAAGTTTTGTAGTTTTTCATTTGATAACAAATAAACCAATTCTATCATTTTTAGGGGAAGGGGGTTACCACCCTAGATGAACTTTCTTCCGGTGCCGCAAAAACGTTAGAAAGTTTCATTAAAAAAATATTCCATATAATTGTTTTCGCATCATTGGTGAATTTTGGTTGACAAAAATGTGAAGGTAGTACGCCGCGCCGGCCGTCAATACGAATGGTGCCATCTAAGACTAATTTATTACCTCTACTGATACGGTATTGTTTTCGATTGCGGGACCTTTATTCGCTTAATAAATGTTACGGGATTACCCTTCATTTGCTTAGTTCATTTGTTTAAATTGTCACAGTATGGCTCTAAAAATTATATGCTTACATAACACTAGTCATTTTCCATCGTAGGGGCCAAAAAAACCCGCATGAAACTCCGATTATTTCTCTACTTTTTGGTGAAAATTTCACTTTTGAAATTTATTACATGATGTGTATCTGTGGAAATTTTGCCAACTGGCGGGGGAACTTGGAACGTTATTGTGACGCGCCATACTAGGTATGATTCTACTTATGTTGGACCAATTAGAAAACGGAGGACCAAAGCTTATCCACTGGTACCGTACCAACATCGTAAGCATTTGTTGGTTTATATAATGAATTCCCGGGGTGGTTACCACCCCTCACCCCTGGTCAACTGGTTACCAAAATAGGCTTGGTATGCTTATATGTCAAAATTAATTTTCTTTAGGGTTAACTTCGATATTCTGCGAAACTAAACGATAACTAATCATTTTTTTAAAATTGCCTTTCAGGAAACAAAATTGATATTTTCTTTGGAAGTGTATATGCGTAGTGCCCTCGAAAATTGTTTACATGTTAGAATTTACTATTGAGTATAACCATATTAACTGTTAATTAGTTCGTTTCAATTTTAAGCGTATACTTATTTTAAATCATTTCAATGTCACACAAACGTCATAGAGACAATGTTATAGAACACAGTCACATAAATAGAAACAAAAGTGATGTGTTATAACACAAACTACCACCACAACACAACACCACCAACACAAAAAACCCCATCATCATCACATCATCATCATCATCATCATCATCATCATCGTCAACGTCATCAGAATCAGAATCATCTACATCATTATCATCAGCATCATCCTCGAGCATAGCCGCGATGTTTCATCATCGAATCAGTAGCCTCATGTTTCATTATTTCATCGTATTAGCCACCAACACCGCACGTTATTTTTATCATCGTAGCATCGTCGGCATCATCACTTAAAATAGTAAAACCCGTACCCTATAGTAATCTCACCAACCAGCAGTACGGGTTTCATGCAGTTGAATACGTATTCGACGGGGTGTCGGAAACAGGACCTAAGACCGAAGACCGAGACCAAATACCTAGAGACATAAGACTACAAAATAACTTAGATGTAGAAATAAGTTGATGTCTTATGTCTTCGGTCTTATTTTCCAGACACCCTATAGGGTGTCTGGAAAACAAAGACCTAAGACATAAGACTAAAAAAAATACTTAGTCTAGAACAACATCGATGTCTTATGTCTTCTGGCGTCTTGTTTTCCCAGATGCGTGTTGGGGTGTCTGGAAAACAAAGACCTACGAATATAAGCTCAAAAATACTAGTCGTAGAACACAATCGATGTCTTATTTCCGGCGTCCTTCGTTTTTCGCAGATCCGTGTGGGGGAGTCTGGAAAACAATACATAGACTCAAAAAATACTTATTCGTATAACAAATGAATGTCTTATGTCGTCGGTCTTTGTTTTCCAGATGCATGTATGGTGGGTGGTCTGGAAAACAAAGACCTAAGACGCTGAATCATGGATATGCACCTCAGGCGTTATCCGTCTGCCATGAGTGTTAATCATAGGTTTTTTATATCTTTTTTTACTTGTGACAGAATACGCTCTGCCTCCTTATTACGCACAATGAAATCACAACTAGGCTCTGACGAGGCTGCGCTCACGAGGTAACATGTTTCGGTGAATCACTGCCCCTTCCCTTTATTGTTTTCCGTGTCTTAGATCTTCGGTCTTATGTTTCCAGACACCCTATATAGCATCTGGAAACATAAGACCGAAGAGTTAGGATCAGGGATAATAAGCAGGGAGGGCGGCCACGAAATCCATATCCGACGTCGCCATTGGTTTAACACTAAAAGCGAAATCTTGACGAAACATTCTGATTTTTTTATATGTGGTTCAAGGAAATATTTCTTATTCCAAAAACCGTTGGAGTTGACGCATCAACTCCCCGGATGGAAGGGTGATTTCTGATTTTTTTTGTAGGAATAACGAACGAGGACGGGTCGTATGTGGGGTTCATGGGAACACCCATGACAGGAACCTCAAAGCAGCCAAATTGTTGTTGTTGCAACCTCAGTATTTGCTGTCATTTCTTTGACATTTTGGTGAGTTGCTATAGTAAATGAGGATTGGCCGCACACCTGGGAATAAGCAATAAATGAAAGGTCACTCTTTGAGCAGGCATGCTTCTTGAGGGCGCGTTATTTAAAAGTGCTCATTGTAGACGTGGTGGCCACGCCCTCTAGCAACTCACAAACTGTATCAAAATAGATTACTTATAACCTGACTATCCCAAACCGAATTGAGTTCTTTCCATAAAATGTGTCTTCCGATAGTCGACTGCTCTGGTGGCCCCGGCGGTTCAAGTAATTGACATGTTTGCGTGGATCGCATATATTGTCAGAAATAGTCCATCTTTTTTATTTTTAAAGGTGTTTTCGTGATTTCAGCAACTTTGGTATTTAGTGTTCACTAGCATCCAGTAAGGCAGTGATCCATGTCTGTAAGAAAGTTATTCACACTGTGAGGATCCGATCTGCGGTTTGCGTTATGGGCACTTGTTGTTCCACGGTCCCATAGGTCACTGTTCTGTAATTTGTTTGGTTTTGTCGATTTCGGACAGTAAATACAAAATTGCGAATTCTACAGATACGAGCGAATTGCACGTGAGATTAGGTAACGTGAATTACAAAGGCTAACGGTTAGATGATAGTGAAATCTCACTGTTTAGGTAAGTCGGGGGACGAGGTTGTTAATCACGAAATGCTCCCTTTGTTCTACGACTAAGTATTTTTTAGTCTTATTCTTACGTCTTTTGTTTTCCAGACACCCACACACGCAATCTGGAAAACAAATACCGAATACAATACCTCGATTTTGTTCTACGACTAAGTATTTTTTTTAGTCTTATTGTCCTTAGGTCTTTGTTTGCCAGACAACCCCACACACGGGGAAAAAAATCTGGAAACCAAAGACCGAAGACAAAAGACATTTTTTTACGACTACGTATTTTTTAAGTTTTATGTCTTAGGTCTTTGTTTTCCAGACCACCCACCCACGCATCTGGAAACCAAAGACCGAAGACATAAGACATCGATTTTGTTCCGCGACTAAGTATTTTTTTAGTCTTATTCTTATTCTTGTTTTCCAGACATCCACACACGGACCTGGAAACAAGACCGAACTAAGACCTCGATTTTTCTACGACTAAATTATTTTTTTAGTCTTATGGTCTAGGTCTTTGTTTTCCAGACCCCCACACACGGATCCGGTGTAGAAGTAATTATAGTAGATCGGCGTAACCATAGCCCGGAACATGGAACAATGGCAAAATCGATTCATTGACCTCTTATCGTAACATTAGTGTCACGCTTTCAGTCCGTTTATCGTCTATGGAGCCCCTGCCTGTGGCTCCCCCCGGCTCATATCCGCTTTCCACACCGGAAAAAAGACCGAAGACTAAGCCAATCGATTTTGTTCTACGACTAAGTTATTTTTAATCTTATGTCTTTGGTCTTGGGTCTTAGGTCTTCGGTCTTAGGTCTTATGTGTCCAGACACCCCTTAGTACGTACCCGAATCAAACATGATGGCTTTGACAACGTCAAATCACACTTACGTTGCCATTTTGTATTACTACTTTGTCATCAGGTGTTTTCTTCTATTAAATTGGGAGTCTCACAAAAGGTATTTGAAGCCAAATGCAAGCACATGCTTTAATGCAGTCAATCCAACATCTCTAATCATAAAAGCTTATAGTTTACTTCCCTGGCTAAATATTTGTATCTTATAATTATTTCACAACAAATAAAGCTTGGGTTCGGAGTATATAACTTTTTGTTATTTGATCTACATGACTCATTGATTTCCATTCTCCTCTAGTTCCACATCCTGCTCAAATCATATGTATGTGATGCATTGCTCTATTGAAAGGTACCGTGACATCACATCCTTTTGAAATTAACAATAATTCATATACTCAATTCGCTTGATACGTTCGTCGCCCTGCTGGAGTTTTTTGGACCTATCCAATAAGTCGGAGAGGGTCAACCTAGCTCTACCTGGAAAATGAAGAATTCAAATGCACGTGCCACACTTGATTATCTTGGAGGACACCCGGTCATTTAACTCACTCAACCGCACTATACGATTCCCATTCATGTTATATGAAACCACTGTATGGTAGTTTCATGCTTAACATTCTCTCAATAACATGATTAATGGAAGTCCCCGCGCCTCATTGAATTTTCCACCACCGCAAGAATAGTGTGGGGTCAGTAAAATTCACTGCACAAATACAGAAGCCTAGCTTCCGATTTAATTCAAATTACAGACCTCTCAAACTTCCTAATGTTTTTAGGTAGTAGATTTGATTCACATGGTCTCAAATATTTTTCTTGCGAAAGCCCCCCTTAACGGAGTAAAGCATATGATACAGGGTAGGTGACGTGAAGAAAAGTGCCGTGTGTATTACCTAACCCGATCAATAAACTAAGGAACATTAATTTCTTAATACAGAGTTTTGCGGGTTTGACGAATTAATCAATACCTTACAACTCAGTCGTGAGATTAACCGCACCAAATAACCCACGATTTGAGTACGCTACTCTCTCGATTGCACTTGGATTATTACGAATCGTGAAAAATGGGCCGTGGCGATACAATTCGTCGACTTTGAAACAGAGACTGGATACGATTATTTGGAAATACAATGGGCGTGAATGGCCACTACGGTGCATCACGAATTCGTCATGTGACTAGGCCGTTCCCTACGAGCCTAGCCCGTCTCGGATGCCAAGTTCATTTTGATTACGGATATATATAGCTGGCTTTACTTTCATAGTGACAGAGCATTAACGCATAAGGTTTCCTACTCCCAGATAAAAAATGCTACGCTTAGGGTAATTATCGGGTCCTAAATACTGTATGAAGAATAGTTAAATGTCGGCCATTTTTAAATTATGACCGCCCTCTTGAATTTCAAGGTCTTGCTCTCTGTTACTACGCAATGTCAGACATGTATGGTCTTTGACCAATTTTTCTTGTTTCCCAATGTGTATGTAGGAATGCTGTGCAAATTTTTTGAAATTGCTCCCCAGGATTGTCTATAACACGTACATTTCGTCGTGCACACTGAATTCCAAATTACTGGAATGTACTTTCCTGTTCCAATGTTCATTTAATGAGTGCCAAGAGAAAAAGGTACAGAGAAGAAGGACGATTCTACAATTGTACTTGAAATGTACTCGATTTAAACATACTCTATGTACTCGAAACGGTACTATTTCATGATTTCGAATGTTTGAGAAAAGGTACCTTTTGAGCACATTCATTTTCGACTGTACTCGACCATAGCACTACGCGAAATGTATTTGATCCAAGCAGCGTCAACGAAATGTACTCAAAAATACATCCAGTTTACCTGACGAATGTGGCAGAGAAAAGTACGTTTTCTAGCACATTATAACTCGATATAACCATCCAAGAACCTCGAATATAAACCCACCTCGCAAAAATAACCTCTATAAAACATGAAGTGAGCAATTTTCTTAGTGTAAAGTCAAGTAGCAACTTAAAAACGTACATTTCGAAGATCATTGGTAACACTTTGAGTACACACATTAAGTTCTCAAAATCCCACGACTTAAAACTCAGTTCAAGTCTAATATTAGTACGTATTTTTTGTTGTCATATAAAAGTACATTTCGAATACATTTAGAACTATAACTCAAATGTTTTTTTTCATGGGAAGTACATTTCAAGTACATTTCAGTACATTTTCATACACAATAAAAGGCACTCGGAATTTACCAGGAATATGAATAAGTTACATCTAAACCTAAGTTATCTTGGAAGATCTAAATTCAACCAAGTTACAAAAAAAACTGACGATGCAAGAAATATAAGTTGTCCTTGATCACTAACAGTAGCTAAACGTTTTTAAGTAATATACTTGCACTGTGCAAAAATCGTGTTATATGTTAAAATCAATGTGTTTATATGATTACTTCCTCGCTTCCCGCACTTTGCTTTCGTTTTTAATTAAGTTAAATCATAGTCACAGAGATAATCTTGTCTGAGATTGCGGGGGTGAGATTGTAAATGGTAAATAAGTGCAACTAAATAATACTACTAATTAGACCAATGGCAATCACAAACCTTCCTATCAAAGTAACTCGGAATTATATTTATTAGAAACCTGCTCAGCAGAAGAATTCCCCTGTATGACATTTGGCGCCCAAAGATGCGTTGGTTTGCTTGTTTGTCATCAACGTGCAGATGAATGTCGATGTCGATGACGGATCGCGATGAAAAGAATGTGGTACGAATAATATCGATCATCTGTTTTTCTTCCCAGGAAAGTGTGTTTTTTAACATTTTTGGTCATTATATTAAATTTGATGAAGAAAAATTAACTTTATTTTCATACATTTTCTTCAAAATCAATTTAAGATCCTGGCATCATGTGAAAAATGTGGAACTCTCTAGATTTTCCAAATTATTATTTTTTGCATGGTTTTAAAGCTATTATATCCAGAAGTCCCAATAAAAAAACAAAAAAAAAAAAAAAAAAAAATAAAAAAAAATATACTTCGAACTAAAAATTAGAAATATATAAACTGTGCATTTTTCCAGATATGTTGACTTTATTCGTTAAGACAAGATCCTAAGCTAAAATCCTCGCTTTAAGTAATTTCCCATCAATTTGATGGACCCTAAGCTAGCATAGTGTCAGTGGAAGCACAAATGATAAAATACCACTTGGGCCAGTTTCATCATCTGAAGGTAAATACACTTAAAGTAAAGGCGTGTAAGCGTCCTTGTGGGATTAAACCCTTTTTCAAACAAAAATATTTACAGATCAGAGTGAATTATTATCATGCATTAACTAATCAATATATTAGTTTTCATTGAACGCACCAGAAAATTATTATGTTTTGGTGAAATGAGGGACTCACCCTCAAGGGGACAATAATCATGAAATTCATGGAAATTTGGGAGAATTTTGACGGCTGAAACTAATGTAACATCCCTCAAGTCTGTTGAGGGACAAAGTGTTGACGAATGCTCTAATAATGGAGGGACAATTTTCCCGGCCCCTATTTCCCACTAACTCCAAACTCCAAGATGCCAGGAGGAATATATGAAGAAGCGTGGTTCACAAAGAGCAATAAAGGAAAGGAAAGGATGGTTTTTTCAAAGGTCCTCAGTTTATTTTTCAACAAGGGTGTTTATGGTCGAATTTCTGCTGGACCTGGAGTAAAGATAGACAACAAGACTGTTTGGATTGAATGTCCCAATTCTACATGTACATTTATGCAATCGTGACATTATCAAGTTTATAAATATTAGGTTATATCACAAGAAGCAGCACTTTATAACCCTACTTTTTATTTTAATTTTGCAAATACAGAATTCTTGAAGGTGATTTTCAAATGGCAATTTGTTGATATCAGATACCAAAAAAAACTGGCCAACGGTTTTTCAACCATCTCAGAATAATTAGCCATAACTCCTGAACCCAACCCCCAAATTACACCCACAAAATCTCAACTAAAAAAGCTGAACCTCCTGAAAAGATCATAAAACTCCAATTGAGATGAACTGAAATTTTTGCCAAAAAAAGTAATCTTTGGGATTGTAATTGTTTTTCTTGGGACAGTCTGATACCGTTGGCATTATCCCTCACCTGAAACTATTAAACCAGAATCATGCGCGCTGACTTATTGGTAAACGGAACGGTTTTGTAATTATGTAAACCGCACTTAATTAGCAGACGACACGGAATGGCGTTTACACAAGAAAACCACAGCGGATTAATTCCCCTTCCCACTCTATGCACATTGTTTGACCGTCTGTGACCTTCTGGTGTTAATATCAGTGAGTAAAATCTACGATATTCTGTAATAGAACACATTTAAAATTAGCTTACTAATTACCTGTATCTTTAAAAGTAAAGTAAAGTCGTCGTGCGTGTGCCCATTTCTCTTTTTCTCTTTCCTTAGCGTTTGGTCCAGACTCCTCTGTATTATGTTTGCTGTGGGGGGGGTTTCGCCACTCTCCCAGCGAGTCTGTTACGTTCCCAGCATTGAATAATTCTGGTACCCACTTATACACCTGGGTGGAGAGGATATTAAGTAAAGCGCCTAACTCAAGGGCACACACGTTTGGCCGCAGTGGGAATCGAACCCACTACCTTTGAATTGCGGGGCGAGGCGCTCAATCCACGGGACCACACTGGCCCTGGATGGTCTTTAGCCTCCTATTAATGTTCCCTATCGGTTTTGGGCTGTGTTATTGTGTATGTGTAAAATATATCTCTATTCTTCCAATGGCCGAGACCATCATTTGCTAGCAAATTGAAGAAAATTTCACATTTCCTGTGCCGCGTTAATTTTCGTCGTATCCATGGCTCGTCATTTGAATGTACAAAACAATTTCGTCCGGTCCTTGGTTCATTTAGTTTGCACATTAGCTCAAGTATATTTCGTATCGTGTGGTGTATGCATAGGTTCATAGCTAATAGTTAGGCCTGTAACATAAAAAATATCATAATCTACATAGCTTAATCTTCTTGCACCTCGTTTTTTCTTTTCACCTCATTTTTTTAATTTTCATTCTTTTCACCTCTTTTTCTTATCACTCTGTAAATTGGGATTTAATGGTGTTTAATCTAGACGCTGTAAACATGTGACGTCAACAATTATTGCCTGTCGGTATCCGTGCCACGTGTAGGAACTGTGCTTTTAAATTTGCCCTCAACCACTATGATTCTATCCTATCAGTTCAAGTTCATTATTTAATTCAGAACCACATGGTGATACAAATTAATATGATAGTGATACACTTTTTACGAGTCATAACATAAAGTTGATGTCGCTGTTTGAGATAATCATACAGAAAAAAAAAAGAAAAAAAAAAAACATAATATTATTTTGTATTATAATTCACATAATATATTTTGTTATGACGTCTCGTGTACGCTAAGGTCAGAAATACCTTTCAAACACAAAAAATGAGACCTTGTGCACAAGTGATCTAAATTGATACAATAAACAGATTTTAACTGATTTGTAATTGGGTCAAGAATTTGGTAGGTCCAAAACAGATAATTACATAATCATTTTTACACAATTAACACAATTTATATAACTGATACTTAATGTGCAAAAGAGGCGTTGCAGTTCAACTATGACATGTCCTCTCACGAAGACTCCAAATGACAGCGCACAAGTTTACATACCCAACTGCCTTCCTCATTAATATTCCAAGGAATCTTCGCAATCCTGAAGGTTCTTGTCCAGCAGTTCAAGACGACAAGGTTTAAGTCCCTCGACGATAATAAATCCACATTATATCAGTCCCAGATAATCACCACGATTTCTATCTGTCCACAATTGGAATCCGTCAGTTTGCTTCCCATCCAGCACTTTCGACTTGTCAAGACGACAGTATAATAATTACAGCACTCTGCTCACATTGATTATATATCCTGGCACTAGTACTTACACATGTCTGCTCCTTAATTCAGAGTAAACTAGCTATCTTCTAGCTACTTGTTAGAAGTGGATGCTGGCGCGAGACTTAACTCAAATCTCAAATATATACTGACTTCCAAAGTTCCTAGTCTAAAAATAGACATTACAACAGCATCATCATAAACATACCGGAATCCACATCACTTTCCATATATCTCTATGGGAAATTCCCCTGATCTACAATGTTTTGATCTCAAAAGCAAAACAAGTTTCATAAGTTTAGCATCCTTGGGAATTCCCCTTCCCCGTGTGCATCTTAACAAGTGCATTTTGCATAAACACTAGGGTATTCCCCTTTCTCTCTTTTATAGTAAACAAAATACTTTTCCGTAAAAAAATCTTTTCTCAATAAACTTGAAAAACATATTTTTAAAAGTTTAAAATCATAAAAATGGAGGCCATATAACATATAAAAAATCAGCAGCCGTAATTTATCTGAATGGGGGAGTTCAAAATAAACCCAAAATGGGGCTTTAAATCCGTTTAAATACCAAACCTGTGTTTGTAATCTATGTCAACACTCACATTCCGATCCCCACTTCGATAAACTTTGTCAAATTCATTCTCTAATACTTTGTGATATTATGGAAGGCGGCATGAAATATTTGCTAAACACCGGCAAACACTTCTCAATGAAATACTAGAGTATGTTATCCACGTTTGACCCCCTCAAATGGTCGCCCTTTTTATTTTTAGAGCAATTATAAGCAGTGGCGGACACAATTTTCCTGATATATGCAGGGGGCATGCAAGAAGCTATTATCTCTGCAAAAGATCAGAAATATCCATTGTTGATAATCTTGCCATATGCTACAAAGGCCATGATTTGTATGTTTTAGTGTCCATTCTCCATAGTAAAGACGTGAAATTTTAATTTTTACGAAAAAAAACCCAATATTAAAAAAATAAAAAAAGTAAATAATTTGTTTTTAATTACAGGCGATTGGGTTGCGCAGACGACATATACGTACATACTTGAACGAGAAATTTGAATCTTCTTACTTCGCCGGGTTTTCCAGTTGCATACAGAAACAACCTTATCGTTTATGGACCGTTCTACTCATAAACAATACCCAAGGTCCGAATCTCACGAGAATTAGCGAGTTTCATTGGAAGGGGAAATTTGATTACTGACAAATTGCGATGTTGATCCATCAGGACCATCACTGGAGAATCTTATCTACCCTAACAGCGATTGACCGGTGAAACAAAATTGCACACATAACATCCACACTTCTGTTATATGGATACAGATAGCTAGCTAAACCGATACCGGGAAACAAGAAAAGGGTTTCAAGCTGAAATGCACCTGCTGACAACATCAAATGTTTGTATTATGTAAATAAATACATTCTCGGCTAGCGTCTTTTGTTTGGTTATCTATTGTTTCCCCGTGCGTTATCTACTACGAATCGGTTCGAGGAGACCTACTACTGTGGTTTTATTTTTTAATTAAAAGCAAAAAATAAAAAATTATTTATTTTTAATAACATGCACACTCGGAGTGGGGTCCCACAACTAACCGCGGGTCACGGTGATAGTTCAGAATACAATGTCCTGACAATTAAATACAACTGCCGATCTGTATATATACGATGCAACTTACGATACAAATTGTATAGTGTCAAACTCGCAACGTAAAATGTTAAATGGTAGAAAATAGACGTTATGCTAACCTGTAAATGAACTTTAAAAATTGGGATTGCTCTTTACATCAAACATTTTTTCATAAATAGACATGACACAATTTTATTAAGTTTTACCAGCATCAAATATATGAGATAATTCAGATATTCAGATTTGATTTACATACTGCGATTTCAAAATTTGTATGCATAACGGCAATTCTTAAGGGTAATTGCAAGAAGACAAATGAAAACCAACACAAACCTACCCCAGGAACATTTTTAATGGTGATCGGACCAAACCTGGTTGAATATAGAAGGTTCTCCCCCCCCCCCCCAAAAAAAGGTACTAAGTCAGTTTAACCTCTTGAGATCAAAATTGCGGAAGCTCCCCATCCTACGCCGTCAATTCCATTTGAAATCCCAAATGCTGTTTTTCCACAAATTTGACAATCACCCAATACACATAAAGATTTTTAGAAATATACTACAACAGCGACGGTCAGTTCAAGATAGATTGGTTGATTTTGATTCTTCATATCTTTCTTCAACCCAATTCAATTGCACTCAACTGGCTAAAATCTGTACTCATCTAGGGCCGCTGATAACTCCATGTAATGTCTGCACGAAATAATCAATATAGACCTGTTTAGGGATGAATGAGGTAATAGTTTTTTATTCCGTATAGGCTTGGTTGATTTCTATTCCATTCAATCCTACTAGCGATTTGCGGCTCCCGTCGTACGGTACATCATACAATAGACTACTTCTTTTTCAAGTTAGGCTTGCTGCGACTCAAAATAAGCCTATTGTCGAGTACCGTACACGGGAGCCGCAACGTCGCTAATCCAGGATAACCAAAACACGCGTCTTGTTGTTTTGTATTTTGTAAAGCACTGATCAATCAGCCATTAGCCATAAGCTTTGACGCTCTAGTTACTGGAAAGGTTACTGGCCAGAGCATCATAACATTTGTTTGGTAACGGCTCGTCCAATAATGGTGACAAGGACAAATTGTTGTTTAATATGTTAATTAATTGCGACAATTATTTCGTTATCATCCAATTTTAGCATGGTTTAACCAAAAAAATAATTGTTTTAAAATGTTATTTATATATACTCTAAGTGTATAATAACTAATCAAATTCGCTGTGTTACTTTCGTGAAAATAACACACTTTCGCGCTTGATGCCTTGGCTTATAAAGGCCGCTCGAGCTAAGTTAACCAATCATCAAGCCTCAATCAGCTTTGTTTTTTAACGAACGCCCATCTACTCATTGATTATCTAATCATAAACACTTATTTGCGTAATTTTGTAGTCTAATATCACTTATTTAAATCCAACTTATTACCCTCTTGTTTTATTTGGTACTGGTCTTGCATTACATCCATATACTTGATGATTAATAGTCCAAGAAAATGCGGTTTGACCTGAATAATTGGCTAGCAAAGGTTTTTTTTGCACATGCATTTGCTAATGTACCTAAAATGATATACAAATCTGAGCAATCCGATTTGGGAAATCCTGCCTACTTTGCATAACGTTCAAAATGCCGCATTCGATAGATTTTTGGTAATGTCTTAAGTTCTGAGACTTCGTAGCCCCCAAATATTTCGGTATCTATACCCATGTTTTAAGGTCTGATGAACACAATATGACAATACTAATAGCATAGGATGTTTGGTTTTCAGGCTTAATTTGATAAATCCAAAATGGCCGCCATTTTGATAGATTTTGTCCACATCTCGAAATCTGAGTCACAACGGGGGTCTGATATTTGTGTCTATACACAATTCTGTGATCAATTATTGCAATGTGGAATTGAATAATGTGAATGATTGGACACCTTTCTTCCCACCTTAGTAGCATAAATCCAAAATGGACAGACAAGCAAAGCCAAAGGTACTAATTGTGACAATTAATGATCCGACCTAAGATAATGTGGCATTTTAACTGGGCCAATTAGTAAGTCAGCCCGGACGTTTTGGGCACCAAGGGGGGTAGGTGGAAGGAGTATGAAAATTTCATTTGCTTACCCATGTTCGGTACATATGTGGGGATCATCGACTGGGTGGATGTAGAAATTCAAGAAGTGGTGCATTTTTTTTTTTTTTTATGGGCCCCAAAAAAAGGTCAAAATGACCCAAATAGGTAAAAATCATAGAATGTGATTCCAAACTTAATTTTAATGTATCGTATTTAATTTTCCACCACTATATAGCCTGTAGATTCAGAAGAATTTGAATGTTGGAATCTGGGGAATTGGTGATTCCACAATTGCATACTTTCCCTGGACCAGGGGGAGTTATGATTAATACCCTTGGGAAAATCGAGAGCTGCTTTGTGCATAATTAGAGCTAATTACATTGATAATCGGTATTTTCTTATTTTTATTATTTTTAACCTTTTCTCGGAAAGTTCCTGGCCCCTTTTTCATGGGCGATTTCTGTGTAAGCCTGGGTCTCCTCTATTCGACTATATGAGTAGCGAAACTACAATCTTACAAATGCCAGGATATATATTTGAATTTACCGCCCGGGCAATTGTACAGAGATCGTTAAATCTCACCCAACAGCTCAAATTACACACGAAATGCCTAAAGACAACGCCGCCGTCACTGCACAACACGCCGTCCACACATCCAGTAAAAAAAATTGTAATCATATTGTCTTCTCCATGTCCTGGCTCTCATTTCCACACATATCGGAAAAAACGTTGTGTTGATAGGTTCTATTATGCAGATTTATAAAATATCATTCCATGGCTCCAAAATGTGAAATTTTTACGAAAAATCGAACGGTTTTGCATCCGACTGCGATGAATTTCACGCTTCTCACTGTGAAATTTTTTTAGCGAGCGGTGACTTACTTGTACTCATACGAGCGGTCGCGCACAAGTAGACTAAGACCTTGATCCAAATCTTGGACTTGACACGATCAGTTTGTAGAGATTCCCATATGTCTTCATGTGTCTTTTGGGGTTTTGTGGGAGATTTTGCAAAAGGTTAGCAAATATATTCTTGAAACGAATTGCCAAAAGAAGTTCGCAAAAATCTAGAAACAATATTAGGAAGTTCATGGGGTGCGTGACGCTATTGTTAAGGAGGGGAACCACTAAAATCCAAATCAAACTTGAAATGACTCGGTTTTAGGACAAAATGAGTTCTGATTTTCAAGGTCACGCTGAGCTTTTCATGAATCTTAATTAGAAATTATCTGGGCTAATTCGGACCAAAAGTCACTGGAAAAGGGGTTAATGTAATAGTATGTATTTTCCCCACTATATAGCTGTTAGATTCAAGAAGAATTGAAGGTGCGAATCTGGGGTTATTTTTTGACCCCAGAAAAGACCAAAAAAGGGTCAAATTGACCCAACTAAGGTTAAAAATCAAGATAGAATGGTGATTCCACTTAATATAATTAATAGTATTTAATTTCCCCACTATATAGCAGAAGATTCAAGAAAGGAATTTGAATGGTGAATATGGGGTTATCTGTGAACCCCAGAAATGGCCAAAAGGGAGAGTCAAAATTGTTCCAAATGACGGTTGGTAAAAATCCTACAATGATGATGTAGTTCTGCCACCTTAAAAACTCTATAGCGAAGATTTCAGAAGAAGAAATGGAAGTTGGAATCTAGGAGCAAATTGACTCCAGAAAGGGTTGAAAAGAGGATTAAAAAGTGAACCATTCATGTTAGTTATTCATTCTCTCCACTCTATAGCAGTAGATTCAGAAGAATTTGAAGGTTGGCATCTATCTGGGGTCAAAATTGACAGAAAAGGCAAAAAAGAGTCAAAATTGACCCAAAATATGAGTCAGTAAACAGTTTAAAAATGGCAAGGTACTCCTTCCACTTATAGGCATTTTAAGACTTCTAAAATAAAAAACCTCATTTCTATTAATATATTGGTAGTAGGGACAATAAACTAAATTTTGACATTTGTGGTCAAGATACACCCCAATTTACATAGTTTTCATCTTGATGAATCGCACTGACTCCACTACCATCTGTTTAAATATCTGGCCCGTATCTTTTTGATATGAGGGCCTAAAAACGTGATTTGTGAAGCCCTCCTGGAATACTGTATAAAATAAAAATTTATATATAAGATATATCTAATATATCTAAGTTCACTAAGTCCTCCGATTTCACAGAGTAATGAGACAATAGTACCTTTCCACCGACACCAATATTATATTCTGATCACTTCTGTAAAATCTGTGTTCCTGGGGACGGGGCTATTTAGCCAAATTAAAAAAAACAGTTGCTCATCCAGACTTTTGAATAAGTGGTTAGGGAGGCCTTTATTATTTGTTCTTTTATTAATTTTTGTCCACAGAGGCCGCCCTGTCCCCTAAGATGGCCACCATATCAGTTGATTGCGTTTTGCGTTGTGGCAATAGTAGTATGTAAGAAGGTTTGAGAAAATTGCTCAACACAATGAATGAACTCTTTAAAATCTGGGAATGAGATTTCCAATAGTGCTCCGATATTTTTTGTTTAACTTCATTTCCCCCTTTTTAGCCTTCTTTTTTGTGGTGTTGTTGCTTTTGTTTTAAAAATAACAAAAACACAATCGGTGCGGCGTCCAAATTGGAGCGTCCGGGGGACGATCACTGGTTTGTTTTTTTTTACTGACCGTTAATAGTGGCTCTCGAATCAATTTGACTCCAAATTTTGACCCTAGAAAGGGCCAAAAGAGGTCCAAAATAGACCCCAAAAAGAGTGTGAATTAAAAGCTACCAATTGGGCAAGTATGTATTGTGGAAGTTAATCTTTTGAGAATCAAGTGGAATCGACACATATAATAAATAATAATAATACAGTGCTTATAGCGCATAAACGTAAGAAACATCTCATGCGCTGACATAAAGTTATCAAGCAAAACAATAACACAAGTAGCAGTGGTGCCACTTAAGAATAGGCAACTTGGAATTGATAAGCTTTGAGTCTAATGTTGAATTGTGTGAGAGATGGTGCATAGCGTTTCGATGTGCAAATCATTCCAAGTTTTAGGGAGCACAATGGCAAAAGCTCCCCCTTTTCCGGGCATATGATTAGTCCGAGCAGAAGAAGTCTTCAAACTATTTTTGTAAGATGAACAAACGCCGGTATGTTAATACTGTGAAACAATTCAGAAAGGTATGAAGTGCAATGCCACTGAGAATTTTGTATGTGAGGAAGGAAACTTTGTAAGCAATCCTGTTTTGAACTGGAACCTTTCGATCGGAGAGGACTGGTGTTATGTGCTCGCGTTCCTGACCAAAAAAACAACGAGTCATCGGAATTTTGTATTCTTTGCTTTGAGGTCTCTTTGCCAGGAAGGCAATGAGAAGACTGTTATTATTGTCCAATTTGATGTGACAAAGGCCCATGGATGAGTTTTCCAGTAGTGGCTTTGTCCAGATATTTACGTATTTGACCACCTTTCTAGAGCAATTTAATGCCAGTACCTCCGACACCAATACCTCACGTTAAGCATCAAGCATGAAGATTGTTATCCGATGGTGCAAACTTCCGTGAGGTCCAGGACACAGATGGCTTCCTCCTGGTTGTCAAGAGCCACAAAAGTCTTTGTAAATCCGAGTGAGGGCGGTTTCATGCAGTGGTACTTCTGTAGCAATTGTGTTTTTGGGCAAACAGTTGTTTGTCAGATAGATTACCTCACAATGGTTGCATTGCGTACGTCCAATCACTTTGCTGAGGAAGGACAAATTTGAAGATTGGGCGGTAATTTTTCTTCCTCTGGGTCAAGACTGGCCTTTTTGAGAAGTGGTAGAAACCAATGCAGACTTGAGGTCAATGAAAAACCCCAAGCTCTAAAACTTTTGTGTTATCACTTAATGATAAGCACAAAGAATATCCTAACAATCTGTGAAAGTAAACCAGCGGTTATGGATCCAAAGAGCATGATTTTATTTGGATCCTTTGATGCTTTCCAGAATGTCTTCAGGTGAAAGGGATGGAATTTGGTGAATTGAGTGGAACAGCTCTCATGTAATGTTACTGACATGTGCTGAGCATCAGAGACGTCAATCAGCCAGACGAAGGGCACGTATCTTCTCATGGAAGAAATACGACGTCCTTAGCAAGGGTCTCTTTTAAGTGTGCGAAAGCAGCAGTTTTGATGGGCGGTGAACGTAATTTATCAACACCATGAAATACTGTTTTTGACTGCAGTTTTCAATCGGCTGTTGGTGATAGCGTTTCTTTGCATTAATAATGGCATTTTTGTACTCATGATTTGTTACGGAGAATTTCTTTGTCGGACAACAAGGCCAGACTTCCTGAACTTTCTTTCAGGGGAGCGCTTCTCACATTTCAAGGTACGCAATGATTCGTCATACCAAGGTGTATTTGGTCTTGATGAGATCTGGCGATAAATAACGGGCGCATGCTTGTCCAGAATTCACTGAAGACCGCGTTATATTTGTTTAATTAGAAGTGTTGATATCCTCAGAAGGATTGGGGGGGGTCAGGAGGAGAGAGTTCAGTACATCTGAACGAAACATTTCCAAATCAATTTTCGCGTTCTTGCGAAACTGACAGTGCGCTTGGTGACAGAGGGCGAGACAAAGCAGCATTTGAAACAAATAACCCGCCAGTCACTAGGTCAGAGGGAGGCATGAATCACAGACATGTCCATCACACAGTTTCTTTCTTCGCTGGTGATTAGGATGTCCAGCTTGACCACGTAATTGGTTGGTCATTACCATGGATAAGACGGCTGACTGAAGAATTTCATTGAGGTTTGGTGTCACGGTCCTGATGATCGTCCCATTTGATGTTAAAGTCACCACAGATGAGAAAGGACATACTTGACACAAATTGACTCACAAATGAGAAATTCTTCAAAAAAAAACTTGGAGCTGTTGCTAGTAGATTTTTAGGTTTGGACAGAAATTTCAGTTTAAGTGCTCCTGGTTTCCAGCAGTGAATGTCATTTTCGAGGCCTTCAACAGATTGGACTTTGTGCACGTGTTCTCTGTTTTGTACCCTTTACGGTGGATGACACAAATACCACACTCCTCGCTTGCCTATGCGAGGTAAAAAGTCTGAATAGAGAAATCCGGTAGAGTATTGGAAATATCAGCCAGGCTTGATCATCATATGCATCGCCTCTAAGCTCCATGACTCTGTTATTGCCTAAGAGTCCAATTTCAGAGATGATAGATCACTTATAACGGAAGATTTATTTTCATAGACTGGGCAAATGTTTTGCATTTTTTGTGTCAGCTGGCAACACATAGATTGCATCAATTGATGGAACGATTGCCATGTTGGCAAGGTGGACAATATCACATCTTTTGCGTTTGTCCGAATCCCTGTCGTACGTCCTTGGCAAACTGTCCTTTATCATGTCTTGCTGCTCGCCCTTCAAAGTAAAGCTGGTATCTCTGCTGCAGAGCATATCAGAGTATATAGGTTAGTGATCTGCTATCCTCTACATGACAGGGAAGACTCCACAGAATAGGTGATAACTGGTCCTTTGCTTGAAAGCAATGCGCACCGAACCTGTGCTCTATTCTTGCCACATTGTGGGTAATAGGAGGTATTTCACCAAAGATCCGATATTCGTAGATGTTGTTTCCAGTAAAATATTTTCCACTGGCATGAGTTGCCTGGTAGAAGTGCAACTTAAACGTTCCGCATCGCCCCTCCCCCTTCATTGTTAATGTTTCTGCACCAACAGTAAATGTTTTTCCACACGGCCTGTGAAAGACAATCTAGTTGCTCGGGAGACAGCAACTTTCATATTATACTTTCCATAATATAGGTTTTCCCCTTCGTATTTTCGCACAATGTCCATCCGAATATTCAACCAATTGTTTTTAGTTCAATTCGTTCTCCCAAAAATCGTAAACTGTAGATTTGGGGGCAAATCGATTTCGTCTTTGGTCAAACAACTTCAGCCTGGTGCACTCTAACTCGTCAATGGTCGCACCGGTCCGTTGTGTTAATTCAATCGTCGGTCATAGAATTCGTTTGTACAGGCAACCGATTTCGTCATTGGTCATCGGATTCATAAAAATATCATTCGAATTTTGTCGTATAGGCCTGCATTGGGCTGTATCATGCATGCGTTTAAGCCTACCATTTGAAATGGCTCTTAACAGATTTGAAGTGACATTATGAACGGCAAATTTGGTTAGTGATGTATCACTTAAGTGGCGTACACCGGTTTCAGTAGGGCAGCTTCCCCCTGGTTTGGAATGTTAGCCCCCCCCCCCCCCCCCTGGAAAAAAATGAGTGATATAGCCATATACTATACTACAAATTTTATATAATATGCCCCCCCCCCCGAAAATATTAATATATGTTCACCCCCCCCCCCCCGAAAAAAACTGGTTATGCCACTAGAGATCACCTCAGAGAGAATTTGCACTCTAAATTACTGGATTTTAATTAAATTCGAAAGTTTGTGTAGGGAGCAATCAATTCCATATTTTTAATTTGGATCTTATATATATTTATGTTTATATTAGTTTTTTATTTTCGCTCATGTCAAAATGAATAAAACAACTTTTACTGTTCACAACTATATACATGATTTAGAAATATATCATGGAAGCAAGTCAATGTTTTCCCGATAAACACCAATTGGTTGATTTTTGTGCCATCAACTTGCAGAAATATCTTGTTGGTTGTTGTCCCTTTTCTAATAATTTGGTATTTATACATATATTTTTTTGTTTTTTCCAAAAACACAATTTCCTCTTTGTGTCCTTGTTGCCTAATACACCATTTCTGCTGTATATTTGACAGGGATCGTATAATTATGCTAACAGAAATCGTACTCGATGTGATTCGTTTTAACGTGCTCAGCTCGAAAGGAAACAAGAGATGCACGCAATAAACAAACAGAAAGTATGAAACTAAACAGACATGCACCCGAAACCCCTGAACGAATTGGAAAGAGCCACAATTGTTGAAACCCTGACCACAGACTAATCCCAACTACCATATATCGCTTGTTTTGAAGTCGGACGAAATTCTAACACAGGACGAAAATGAATGACCAGTAGGTGGAAGTCGTTTGACTATCGCCTATATTGGAATGTTCCCAAAGACGAAATCGAGTTGACAAATGAACAGTTTCGATTTTATGGGACGAAATTGAACTAAACAACGTTGAATTCGGATGAACATTTTGCGGAAAGTTCGAACGGGAAAACATTATAGTAAAACAGTTGTGATCATTTAAGGGCAGAAATAAACCAAAAAGATCAGATTTAAACAATATTTAGGCTAGCTCATTCTGAAGACAACTGTGTCTCTCTACTGGATTGTTTTTCCTAGTTTAGGAAAAAAAAGATTGAAATTGTGGATATTGGTTTTAAATTTTGACCATTTGGGTTGGACCATTTTGATCCTTTTTTCAAATTCCGCCTTAATATTGAAACATATTGCATACCAAATACAATTTTCCTTGTGTTTACACTTTTAAGTCATTTTTGGCATTTCTGGGGTTTACATTCAAATTTCTTAATCTTCAGCTATGGGCAAATAAAAACTAGATACTATTTACATTTTAAATGAAGATGGAATAAATACATCACCATTGAATTTTTACCATATTGTGTTCAATGTGACCCTTTTGGCCTCAGATTCAACCTCAAATTCTTCTTGAATGACAGATATATAGTGGGGGAATTAAATAGTAAATTTTTATTTTTGTAATTATATTGAATAAATACATAACCATTTACCTAATTTGGGTCAATTTTGACGCCTGTTTGACCCTGTATGGGGTCAAAAAATAACCCAGATTCAACATTTCCAATCTTCAATATACAGATATATTATATAGTGGGGCAAATAACTGTTACAATTTCAAAATTAAGAGGATAAATACATCACCATTCTTGATTTTTTTACCATATTGGGCAATTGACCCTTTTGGGCCCTTGATGGGGGCAAATTAACCCCAAATTCCAACATTCAAAATTATTCTGAAATCTACAAGCAATATAGTGTGGAAAATTAAAAACTATACATTAATATGAAGTGGAATCACCATTCTATGATTTTAACCTTATTAGTGGGTCAATTTGACCCTTTTTGGTCCTTTCTGGGGTTTCAAAATTAACCCCAGATTCAAACATTCAAATGTTCTGAATCTATAGCTATATAGTGAGGGAATTTTATTAGTAATGCATTTCAATATAAAGTCGGAATAAATAAATCACCATCTATGCTCTTTACCTATTTGGTAAATTTTGACCTTTTTTTTTTTTTTTAATTTTTGCACCACTTCTGATTTATACATCCACCAGGGTGATATCACACACATTGTCCCTAACACTTGATACCATTGGCATTTTTCTCCTCAACCACCTACCCTAACTCGAAATCTAGAGCCCTTTTTCAAAGGGGCTGACTCCTAACTATTATGGCACCATATTGGTAAGAAATAAACAAATACAACTGGAACATATATTGTCCTTTCTAATACCAGTCTTAAAACCTGAGCATCATCCCTGCTTAGGATCAAGTTCGCAGCCGTGAAGACTTGGCACATGTGAACCATTAATTTTTAAAGGGGATGACCTATTTAAAGTAACTACATGTTCAATGCTGATAGAATGGCCTGCGCACCCCCAACCCCCACCTGTAAAAGTTTTTGCGCCGATATCACCCCAGTTTTGATGTGAATATGAAAATGTGATGTTTGTAATCTCATAAGTACTTGTAAAATCAATATTCGCTTATAACTTCCAACCCAATATCACAGCGTAAATGGAAAACAGTAGTTTTCTACATATACCAACTTTTGACCACTTCCGGTAAAAGCTGCGGTGCTGGGGACGAGACTATTAATAATCATACCATGGCTCTTTAATTTCTAATCTACATATAGCAAACTTATCAATAATTACGGTATAGCTTCACATTCGTCCAATCAGGTTAATTTGGTAACATGTCTAACCAGCGAGGGAGGAGGGTTGATGTATACCTCCATATAGACACCCCATTTGAACTTGGTTTTGTGCATCAATGGATAGCTATGGTTCTTCTCTATCCAGTGATATCAAAATAAGTACCAAAATTCCCAGCATCTTGCTTCTATGACGTCATAATGGTGAAATCAGTTTTGTGTACAAAGGTGTAGGAAAATTTGAATTTTGGGGCTCAAATAACCTAAATGTAACATAACTAATAAAAATGAAGTTTTATATAACATGAAACCTTTTGTTTTAAGATCAAATATATGGTGTAACAATTTACATAGTAAAGTATAGGAGGCTTCACCTATCCCCTCAACTTTGGCGGCTTAAACTTCCCTGGGTAAGGTGGTGGGTCAGAATTTTTTCAATAAAATGTGCTCAAAAGATATAAAAAATACCTAAAAACATTTGCGACACAATCACACACTTTTTTGCACCAGGAGAAAAACTCGAGGGAGTGCAACATACCCCAATTCCTCCATAGCATTTTTAAATATGAATCTTAAACTATGTTATTAATTTTCAAATTTAAAAAAGTACAAAAATGGTTTGCGACATATGCTTGAAATCTGTGGGCATATGGTTGAGTTCCTTAAAGGACACTATCAGTGATTTCTAAATCAGCAAATAGAAAAAAAAAATCATCAAAAATCAGATTTTTGCATGTGTTTGTAACAAGTTACAGGATATCCTAACATACCATGCAAAGCATAGGACAAGAAAGCAACCTAATAAGGACAGAATAGAAGATTTTAGTCTTACTGTCCGAAACGGACACTTAATACAACACGTAAAGTGAATGGAGAACTCGTGTATCTTGGAACACTGCCGTTTTCTTCCTTTTGGCAATTGACAGCTGGAAAAAGGTTAACTTATGGGCATTCTGTACAGACTTATCCTCACTTAGAAGCTATTCCGCAAATTTCAAATTTTTAAAAATCACTGGATAGTGTCTTAATGTGCCAGTACCTATTTAAGCAAAAACATAACGTTTTAAAGGTTCTTAGCTTGGTACGTATCTTGTTCCATTTTTTTCAACCCATACCGATAGTCTTTTAACAATTTGTGGGTATCTAATTGTGGGATGGGTTATTGTTTGGGTGCAGGTATAATCACAATAAGGGAAAACGTTTAGAAAACAGGTCAACTCAAACAATCTTTAAGGGTGTTTAACAATCAGGGTACCTGTTGGAGATAGGCACATTTTTTTTCAATCCTCTTTCAAAAGATATGTCCCTTTAACAAATAACCTACCTCTGGTGGTTATTTATTTGGCTGATATATGTTCTACCTAGAGCAAGAAAAAAAAAAAAACTTTTGAAATGTTCACACTTTGACAAAAAATCACTTTTATATCATTTTTTTTGGAAAATTTGAACAGTCTCTTTGACAAATTTAAGTTTATAAGTACAATAATGGATCACTAATTGGTCATTTTGTCTAAATATAAGTTGTCCTTTTCCGTCAAAGATGTCTTTTCTGAATTCGTCCTTACCATGTTCGTTGATATTGAACAATGAAAAAATTAAATCTTCTTGAAAAACCCTATCTACCTGCTTTAACCTCATAAATAAAAAACGTATTTCTACCTCGCTGGTGCACATCAATTAATGATAGAATTCATGCTTCCATCAACCCTATCCAAAAAATGGACAAGAGTAGCAGTTTACACCCATCGAAGTGATAGAATGGATGGATTTGGCCATAAATCACCACAATTCAACCTAATAGAAGAGTTTTATGTATCAGTTTTAGAGACATGAGATTTCCAGAACACACGCGGCCCCAATTAGATCACACCCTGAAGTTAATAAGCCTATACGACGCCGTATTTATGTAATAATTGATGATTTAGTACTTTCATCGTGCAACGACAGAAGTCAAACAAGGTGTTCTTTGGGGACAATTACGAAAGTCAGGCAAAGTTTTCAAAACCAAGGCTTGCTGTTTTGTACTTGTTTTACCAATACACCTCTTGGAACGTTCCTTTGGTAGTTTTGGTCTCATCGATCCTGGTGCAATTTGAATAGAAAGTCGTATCCTAAAAATCTCCTCCTGGTCACTTTAAAGGCTGACTCAGATTTTCCCGATGAGGCGCCTCAATTCTCAACCAAATCGTTGTTTTTTTGCATACATGGATGCTTGTCCATATACTAAATCACTGGTGTGGAAATAACTAAGCTTAAATCGGAGTCCTTCATATCAAAAATACAACTTGTGTATACTCCGATTCATCTGTATGTGACCCCCGTACCATTCTTTGCGGCGGTGAACAATTCAATGAGGCGCAGGGACTTCTGTTAACATGTTATTGGTGAGGAATGTTAAGTCGCCTGACATACCTATTGTGCTTTTTTCCCTACATGAATGAAACTGTATTTATGGCAGTTGAGTGAGTTTATGAACCGGATTGTCCTTCAAAATAATCCTGTGTGGCACGCGTGCATTTGAGTTCTTTCTTTTCCCTCTCCGACTTAAATTGAATAGGTCCAACTCCAGGGGGACGAACGTATCAACGCGAATCCGACGACTATATAAAAACCCGGGTCCGGAATGTTGTTAACACGGTATCCTATGGCACGGTTATACTGGGCATAAATGTTTACTGCCTGACAACAAAAATCCATCATCCCTATCTTTGGAATTACGCATTTGGGAAGACTATTTTTGGTTCTAAATGTTTATTGTTATATCCTAAACAAACAAACAAAAAGAAAAAAAGATCAAAGCAATACTGAACATTGCATGGACTACACTTTATACTAAGACGTGTCTGGAAATAATAGCATCAAGCGCATATCAGAAAACTTACTAAACAGCATGAAAAAGTTTTGCCTGGATCTTATAGACAGTGGAGGAGAACTTATTCATATTCCGAGCTGTTTCATAAAAGATTCAGTAAATTCCTTTACTTTTTGCAAATGAAAGCCATTGAGCTACCAAGTAACTCTGTACAAGGATGTAAATTATTTCACTTTCGATGTGTCATTTTGATGTGTAGACGTCAATAAGTTTTTGATCCACAATATTTAAATAATATTTTCATCAGTTGGAAGGTCCCATGTCTTTAAAATGGCAACTTAAATAATCATGTTCTTGATACCATACATGGACACCATAAACAAATTTCAACATAATCATTTTACAAGAAAGTCACAAGTCGATGGCAGCGGGGCGCGTGTATTTGGATTTATGTCAAATAAGATTAAACTCACTCATCTCATATTACTATTAATGTTCTTATTGAGTTCGTAGACCCTCCCCCCAAAACATGGGTGAGAGACACCACATTACTCTCAACGACCCTGCGATCTTGAGTATGGACAAAAGTCCTTTGCAATGGCGGCCATTTGATTATGCAAATTAGTACATAGTTCTGCAACCCTGATTTTCTCGGACTTTATCAGTAGGTCATTTTGGGGTAACTGTCACAGAAATGCATTGATCACATCACAACCTTTGATAGCCATTAGTTGCTAAGTTGTTACAACACGCAAAAATGTCACATTATCTTTCCTGGCCTATAAGTGCATAACATAATGACATTATTTAGAAGTGTGCAATGTGCGATTGACATTGATTGGTGGACACGGTTATTTGTTCAACGCTTGATGCTAATTGATGGCTTTTGTGACGCGTCACTCAGTGAATCGACGAGGACGATTGTGTATCGTGTATAAAACTTCGTACACTTCTACTGTCCATTCATTAGCTTAGACCCTCGGTTTTTAAATTAATATTAGAGAAGGTAGAGTTGTCGGGAAAATATCGTGAAAGAAAAGTTTGTATTCACTAAATTACCCAACAGGATTTTTAAATTTCAAAACATATGGATGGAATTTTTCCTACAAATCTATTGAAATTTGATCCTTTCCCCCTCAAAGTTGCAAATGATCTGTCCATCGTTTGGTACCATTAACAAATGACGTGTGAGATGATCTTTGGTATTATACATACGAGGTAGGAAGCGACTATCGCTGTAGCGATATACACCTTGGTCGGACAGTAACCTGCTCATATTGTGTCATCTTCTCTTAAAAGGACGTGCAAAGAATGTATTGTATTTGTATTTCTTTGAAAGTTTGAAGCGACATATTTTTTAATAGACGATGTGCCATGTGACATCACCCCCGGGCAAGAAACAACCGCTGTCCGGCGGTATGCGTGTATCGCAAGCCATAAAGGCCATAACGTATTGCTGCAACGCGTTGCGAGAAAGTAGCAACGCGTTGCGACATTTCGGCAACGCGTTGTGACATTTCAGCAACGCGTTGCGGTGTCGGCCAATCAAAATCATGAATTTCTGTGACGTATTTAAAAAAATAGACCCACAACGCGTTGCTAGATACTTTGCAACGCGTTGCAAACCTTCACAACGCGTTGCGAGCTTCACAACGCGTTGCAAGCTTCACAACGTGTTGCTAAAGTCCACAAGCCATAAGGGTCATAACGTATTGCCGCAACGCGTTGTGAGAAAGTCACAACGCGTTGCGACATTTAGGCAACGCGTTGCGACATTTCAGCAACGCGTTGCCGTGTCGGCCAATCAAAATTATGAATTTCTGTGACGTATTTCAAAAATATAAATCTCACAACGCGTTGCGACCTTCACAACGCGTAGCAAACCTTCACAACGCGTTGTGAAGTTTACAACGCGTTGTGAAGCTCGCAACGCGTTGTGATGGCTTGCAACGCGTTGTGAAAGCCATAAGGGTCATAACGTATTGCCGCAACGCGTTGTGGTTCTATTTTTTGAAATACGTTACAGAAATTCATGATTTTGATTGGCCGACGCCGCAACGTGTTGCCGAAATGTCGCAACGCGTTGCTACTTTCTCACAACGCATTGCGGCAATACGTTATGACCCTTATGGCTTTTGGACCTTCGCAACGCGTTGTAAAGATCGCAACGCGTTGTGAATCTCGCAACGCGTTGTGAAGGCTTGCAACGCGTTGTGAGTTTCCACAACGCGTTGCTAGATACTTTGCAACGCGTTGTGGGTCAATTTTTTGAATTACGTTACAAGAAATTCATGATTTTGATTGGCCGACACCGCATCGCGTTGCTGAAATGTCACAACGCGTTGCTACTTTCTCGCAACGCGTTGCGGCAATACGTTATGGCCTTTATAGCTTGCCATATGCGTGAGCACCTGTAGGGCTTGTGCTTTTAAAATTCGCGCTCAACCAGTATAAATAGCCCATTGAATAGTGCTGCAGCTGTATGTGATGTCCTTCGCACCTCGATCACGTCAGTAGACCAGGTGCTAAGTTGCGTTTGTAAACATTGATATCGCATCATCTATAAACACACCATGAATAACAAGTTGATCAGGGCAATAATTGACTACATTCAACTCCCGGGAATAAAATAGACGCTATTTATAAATTACAAGCATTGTTGATGATATCGATCAATGTTTTCTACTGTCAAAGAGCGATGCAGCGTTTTACACGCATATCTTATAAATGGAACATTCCTGAAAAAGTTTATGCTCATTACGAATATTCGACTGGTTCCGATCCCTTGCCGATTGATGGCCAAAAATCACAGAAATTGAATAGAATTGGGTGTGAAGAAATACTTTTCAGCACGCACCTTCAAAATCTTGTTGGGTAATTAGATAAATACCAACTTTTCTTTGACGATGTTCTCCCGACACTACTACCTTCTCTAATATTAATTAAAAACCGTGGGTCTAATCTAATTGAATGGGACAGTAGTGCATCAGCGTAATGTTTATATCCATTTGGGGATCCACGTGGCCTTAAGATTTTGTTTTTCTCGCGCCATGTTTTAACGCTAATTTATTTTTGACCAATATTTTATGTACTTGCCTAAATACCACTTGCGCATTTATTTTCAATTCAGCAATGTAAATGATATTTATATTCTCCTATTATGAGCCAAATTGTATGGCAAAAGTCCTTCGGGAAAGGGGTTCCTTTTTTTTTCATTTTTCGGCGGGAGAGTTTTGTGCGCGACATAAAAAAATCGGTTTTTGGACCGCCAGTCCACCATTTTTTCCTGTTATGTGGTCGTGTTGATGTACCTCATCAATGAGCAGTTTTTTGGTAAAAATGTCCAATGACAAAGGGGTTTTCAGAGGGGAGGGATCGACATGAGCCACCCCCACCACCACCACCACCACCAACGGGAGTGCGCAAGACCTTATACACTTAGTGTTAATATTGTACTTGAGCTTTTGGTTATTACAGCAAACATAACGTGCCCAAGGGCGTACCTTTGTGATGAAACCCTTACTGGTGAGAGAAGACGTTGTGCTTACTATGATCAAGTATGTGACGGAAACCAGGACTGTCCTGCTGGAGATGACGAGATTAAATGTGGTAAGTATTTTGGAGAATGCCTTTAAATTAAGCAACTACACGTTTTCGGTCTTCCAACTTTAAGGTTGGTGACCTAATGATGGTCCGATTTTTCATATGTTCCCCCCACATGAAAACATCACAAAATTAAAGCATCTGATTACAAGTAAAGTGGGCAACCAATCGCTTCAAATTGTTTTCACGATTTTCACGAAATTCTTTCCGCGATTTTCAGATATTCGCCGATGTCCTACCAGATGTCTGTGCGACTACGTTGATCTAGAAAATAGCAATAAGGGTCCTGTCGATAAGCTGTATGGAAGACTGGGGACTGACAATTATCTCTTGGAATTCCTCATCTACAAATTCCCTGTAAGATATATCTTGCACTGCCATAAACACTATGAGGCTTGTAAAATTCGCAATTTCTTGGCACATTTCAGTAGCTTTTCATTCACCAATGTATTTAGAAAATAAATACACACCCTGGTTTTCGGGGTATGATCGATGATACCCAGATCACACAAGGTCGTTCATGTCAATGCTGTACCAGTACAAAATCCCTAAACTGTGTGCCATTGGTGGATGATCACATTGTAACTCATAGTGAAACTTACATTCGAATTCGACATCAAGGGATGGTTCGCAAACTCTTTACGCGTGTTATACTACGTCCTGAAAGTATTCCTCATCAGGGTCCTTCAACTGCATATCAAAATGCTTCTAAGTCCATGGCCCGATCGCTAATAGCCTCGTCCTACTGACCTTTTGTTTTTTTTCCAGAAGTGGTCAAGATATTGGTGTTAGAAAATATTTCGCATTTACTTTGTGAAGTCTTAGTGCTATTTTGGTCGGTCGACCAATTAGGTTAAGTTTGCAGAGGGCTTTCCATTGGACTTACAAACCTCACGTTTTTAAAGCTCTATATCAAAGATTGGGAAAAAATGAAGACTTCATATTATTAATTTGGGCCATCCTCCGTTAACTTTGTTATTGATATTATATCATGTGTATAGTAGGTTATTCCTTGATGCGCAACTCTCACTCCGGGAAATGCACTTTCCGCATACCACCGGGCCGTATCAACATATCTGGATAAATTAATGAAATCGAAAATGTATCCAATTAAATATTGCTCTAGCTAATTATACATTTATTGATTAATTTTGATATTTTTAGTGAACTATCCCGGATCTAAGATGGCAGTACAATTACAACCTGGGATTTTTAGAAAGTCCTTTACAGACACTGACAACTTTGTGAGTATCCTTGGTTATTTATGTCATCATCGAAAAGTAATTTTAACATTAAGTGACCGGGGGGGTCCTATGAACCGTACCCGCCCAAAATTTGCTTTCGCTGCTTGCCGGTTTTATGCGTGAGAGTTTTTCAGTCGAATTGTTTTTGTAATGTGTCCGACTTTTAGTGCGCTTCTTTGCATTCAAAAACAATTAAAATCTGCAAGCCGTTAATGAGTTAGTGGGGGGGTTTCATCATGCCCCCCCCCCTTGGGAACTTCCGGAAGTTTTTTTTTTTTAATTTTTAAAAATTCTAAGAACATATCCATTTTTTTTCCTGAGTATATGTGCACAAAAAGACATGTCACGTACACAATTATTACCTACAATAAAAAAAAATTTAACCCTTTATTTACGGATTGTCTAAATCTGCAAGTTTTGTGTTAATATGTTCAATTCGGTTCATTCTTCGATTATATATCAACAAAAGTCATTTTTAACAAGCTTATTTGTAATGCAAGTTCATGGAATTTTCCGCTTTTTGCCAATTTTCGCGTGTTTTGATAAATGTTTTTGCCCCGAATTTGCAGCCCAAATACATAAATTTCCATTTTTTATTCGTGATTGGTGTTGTCTTATACCCATTTACATGTGGTATAAAATTCCTGCCAAAATTCCTGTCCGGAAATCTCGGGGGGCACACTAACAGGAAGTGAACCCTTGGTCACATTTTGTTAAGCTGCATAATGATTTCCTTGAAGTTTCCCCTTTTTGTGTTCATTTTGTTATATATCGCAATCTTATTGCTATAGGTCCTGTACAGAATTCAATTACATTGTTTTAAAAACGATATATATTTATTTGCAATTCTTGCAGATCTTTGTCCAAGAAATTAAATCTCTCATATAATCCATCCAACCCCGGCACATTTTTTCTACGGTCTTCCGAATTTAATATCTCTGTACGTTTTGCTATATCTTATATTTTGAGTAAACAATCATGTGTGATTGTAACCCACTTGCTTTTGGGTGAGATCCATTAAAATTTATTTCAATGATTCCTCCAAGATGTATATCAGATTTAGCAAAAAAAGATGAAGGTCTGTGATCGGTGTGGTAATACTCCTTTTCGTCTTTCACGTGAATTTAAACTGTTTTTAAGTACCATCGTTCAATTTTTATTTGGAATCTTTTCAATAATACCGATTTTTAATCTGCTATTAATTCTAGAATATTTTGCCATATATTACACCTTTATAAAATCTGATCATCGTAATCGTGGTATTACTTGTGATTCACAGAGATTTATCCGGAACTCTACTGAAAATTATAGAAACTGACAAAATTTTGAGGGCTACAACAATTCTTCAATCCTGTTAAGTTATATGGCTGTCAAATGTTTGAACGTTTAATATTTTTTGTGCAAACGTTGCGTGAAATATATTTTATAGTATAGAATTTTTTTTCACAACCCCTCATACAATATCTGTCATATCCGGAAATGCTTCACAAGGTGCTTCAAAACGTATCCGACTTCAACACGCAGCAGGCAGCCCATGTTTCACGCTTGTAGGTCACACACCCAACTTTGGATGTTGCTTTCGCATTTCAAATAAAACACTCACAGAGGAAATACAACAATATCAACGCAAAGTACCAAGCTATATTTCCACCCAATGACAGATTTTCAAAAACAATATGATGACAAACCTGTTTTTAATATGAACATGTAAATAAACGCCTACAAGAGATGCCTGTTGTCGGTACGGCTGAGACTGTGCCAATCAAGTGTGAACTAATGTAGTTTTCTCAAATTTGCTGTTCAATGCAATTTAATTTGATAACGACATAACCAATGTCTATCACTCATCAATTCACATCATCAAATCACTGCTTTGCATAATTTTAAAGCAATTTTCCCACGATGCCGTGTAAAGAAAGGAGTAGCACCCCGATTTGTTCAACCTTATGCATGTACTTAAGTGGGAATTAGGTTGTTCAATATGAAATCCAGGAACAAAACGAATGTTCCATTGCAAGACCAACCCACCATAAAACACTGCAACACCTTTTTTAGACAGTTAGTATCATTGATGCTGAGGCTTATTCATATACAAATTGCCTTAAAAACTTCCCGTTTCGAATACTTTTTTGTTGTAAGTTTATATCTATTTTATTTCACTTATTTTATAATTTTTATCGGCATGTCCCCCTTGCAAATCCGCGAAAGGAGGCATTTTATGGCCTTGATCACTTTGGCAGATATTGTAGTACATAAAAATAATGACGTATCTAATTGCCCCGTATTTGTGGTTACACTTAGTCGATTTGTCCGATTTAGTTGCAAAGGCATGGGTACCATCGACGCCACAGAAAACTGAAAAAGAATTAAATAACTGTTTGAAAACAAAAATTGTTTTAATAAATCATAAAAATATTATTTTCCTTCGGGTTTTCCTTCCTTGGATTTTTCCTCCTGATTTTGATTCTTTTTTTCTTTAACAATCATTTCCTTTTCTCTCTCCGGGATTTTTTTTTTCTTGGGATTAATTTTTTCTGATGACAATCTTCTTTTTTTTCCTCGATTCTTTTTTGCGTCCGTTGTCGGTATGTCACCCTGTTGTCCCACCTGCAGACTCGGGCTTGTGGAAAAGGTGCTAACCTTATAAAAAGCCCACCCTTTTCATCCCTATTTCACTGCAGGAATTTAAAGAACCATGGAGATCAAAATTAACTTTGGAACTGCCAAATACTAGCCAATTCCCATAGTCTGAATTTATCAAGTCGCTTTCAGTACTTTCCTAGTACCGTCTTTGACGGCCTTAGTTGCTCTGCTGTTTTATATACATTCTTAGGCAGACTGTTTCATATTTTAACATCCCAGATCTGAAAACATTTTTTCTCAGCCTTCGTCTAGTGTGCTGCTTTTTTCCTTTTGTATGGTGACGCTCTGGTTCCATGTTCCTTGTCTGCCAATACAAAGGATGGGAATCTTTAAATCACTTGTTGATTCCCTGTCCATGATCTTGTAAGCTTTGTATTCTGTCCCTCTTAAAATCTTCTAAATGTCAATGTAGAAGAATTTAAGGTGCATTCATCCTTTCGTGAACGCAAAATCCTTAACGATTGGACAGTAAGTTTAGTTGCTCTACTTTGCACTTCTCAACCCAAAGGCTGCATCTTTATTGAGTACTCTTACTGTGATTCCATATGCAATGGCATATTCTTACATGTGTCTGATCACGTCTTATATATAGGAATTTTAACAATCCTCCTCATATGGTCCAAATGTTCTCCTAATAATTCCTACCATGGCTATTGGCTTTCTTAGTATCAATGCAATTGCTTAGAAAACAGGAGCGTAGGGTCATGTAACAACACTTAGACGATACCTTCTCTTCTTTAACTTCATTCATCAGGTTTCTTCTATATCCTCCTGTCCTCTGTCCATAGAATAGACCTATTTGTCTGTTGAGGTCCATAGTTCACGATCACATTTTGCCTACATTAAACTTTAGTTGCCATGTATCAGACCAAGAACTTAAAATTCCAGATCCCTTTGTCTCGTCTTGTTGCCTATTTCCTTCCGGGAACTTGTACCAGCCGTCAGTCAGCTAAACAATACTGTTAAGAGCGTAATATCATTACCAGAAACTTACCCTTTGACGTTTCACCGTTGAACTGTATTCGTCCGGTAGGTGACAATTAGGGTACGGTTACGATCGAAAATGCCATGCCACCTTTTGTCGTAAATTTCAACACCATGCCTCGGTATTTTTCGTTCCTATGATAGTCGTCCTACATTTCTGTAAGATTGACTTCACGTGAAAGGTACTTTGTATTGTAGTTTTAGGCCTGTCCGGCGACGCGACATAGCCATTTTACCAGGCGGCGCGGCACTCACACTAACCTCTACGTAATCGATAGAAGGTGACAAGCATCACCGTTAATGAAAAATAATGGTGTTTTGATAAGTCTGGTGTGCCTGTTAACTCCGACGAGCGCGAGCCTCTAGGTCGGATCTAACAGGCAAGCCAGAGCTTCAAACTCCATTAATTTTTCATAACGGTGTGTTTTAATTCTTTACCTTTATATACGTCGAGACAAGAACTAAAATCGATTTTAATATAATTATTCAGTAAATTTGAGAATATGTTCGGTGTTTTTTTTAAATATCTTGACGCAGCGTTACGTTTTTTTTTAAATTAAAAACACCAATTGTGCTGTTAGGTTGCTTGTCAGGAGTCTAACACCAAGGTCCAGTCGATAATAGGTTTACTCTTCTGGCGAGATATCTTATTGTCGAGGAAAGCTTGATCTGGTTTAGAAATGGTCCCTCTGGTGAGAAGATTATCCTATTGACTGGTTAATCTATCTAATGGTGTATTGTAGTAGGCAGGTTGGATATTTAAGTAGGTCAGTTCCAATAACCCTTTCTCACGTATATCTGACCCCGTATTCTGACACCACGATTTTAAGATCTTGATACAGAGTTATAAGCGGTGCACTACCGATTGTTGGGCCATGCTGGTTGTGCTCAAAAAGTTTCAGCTAAGAAGATAACCTATGTGAGGCATTTCTTAAATACGCCTATGTCCTTGCGGCTGTCACTATTGTCTTTTTCCATTAACTTAGAGTCTAGTTTTATTAATTCTTTCACAAAATACGTACGTTCGAAATAAATCACGAAAAGAAAGTTGTTGGGTATCTTTGGACCTAAGCACATTCTTTACATGACCAAAAGGAATGGGACATTTTAAACCGTCAAATCTATTGAAATCTGGGTATTTCACCCTCGTTTTGAAAATGAGGGAATAAAGGTTTTGTACCATAGTAATTAGGTTTCCTGAAGGTTCCATTGACTCCTCTTGGTAGGTAGTAAAGTTGCCGTCGGAGGATATGATTCCCATCAATATGCCCCGCCACTGGTATGAAACGCATAATGCCAACTTTGTTCAACAGATCAAATCCGAACCGTTGTTATTTGCACTGAATTTTTTGCAATACAACCGAGATGATATTCAAGGTGTCACACGGCATTAACTTGACTGGATGGCATTACAGGAGAGCTGTATATTCTTTTGTTCATAACCGAATGTAATAACAGACGGGCTCTCTATTTAAAGTGTCCGTTATTTAAGGCCGCTCAAACACCTGAAATTTCCCACATCAAGGCCACGAATCAATATTGTTCTTACAATCATACGTTTGAAGCGCCCTAATTCACGAAGTGGGTCCTGGCAACAAAGTTTCAGAGTTAAAAGTCAATATTCACCTGGACCCCGTTTGTTGTCGTTTGCCAATAAAAATCAGTGTAAATTGAATCAAATCCAAAGAATAAATTATATTGGAACCCAATGATCTTGTTGGGTCCTATGATGAATAACAACTTTTTCTTCGTGATTTTTTTTCGAAAGCGTATATTTTTTGAAATAATAATAAACGTACATCTAAGTTAATTGAACAGACCAGGACACGCGATTGCTGCTTTTTATAAAGAAAACAAAGGCAAATTCCCTTTTTCATACGCTTCTCCTTCAATATTATTTTTAAGGGGGATGGCCCGATATACGGATATGAAGTTTTTAATCTTGATAATTGGCTTTTAACCCAAAAACCCCATCTTTAGAGTTTCGCGCCGAGATTTCAATCCGTTTGATGTGAGAGCTAAAAACGTGATTTTGAAAGCCCTAGAGTACTGTGTAAAATTTAATATTGGTCGGCCAAAATGGGGTACATTTTCGCTCATTACTTCCAAATCAAACATCCTTTGGCCCTCAGATTCACAGGGTAAAGAGAAAAATAGTAGCTTTCTTCTGATACCACAATGTTGACACTTCCTGTAAAATCTGGGGCTTCTTGGGACGAGGTTATTAACGATCGACCAGGCCTTTAAATACCGTATTCAATTGCTGGAACCCGGGCATCAGCCAATGAATTGCTACATTTTCACAGCTGTTTAAGATGTGTAATAATTAATGTTATCTTGAGCTCTGCCTCAAATTGCATTGTGTGTAACTGCGTCACTCGATTATGTATCTGACGGCACTTGGTATTACATGTTTTTTATTTTAATACTTCATAGCGTGGACTTCATTATAATGTTATATTGATAGCACTCTTCAGAATCGTCGTCCTGGACAAGAATCTCAACCACCTAAAAGTAGAGCCGTTGGCTTTCCGAGGATTGGAATCTCTGCAAACGCTGGTATGTATTTTATATGTTTACCCACTCATTACAATATTGGGCTTTTTTACTCTAGTCATCAGTTTGCATCAATGCGGAATCAATCAGCGTGTTTATAGTGGGGAAATTATCCGTATAATAGCTATAAGTATAAAATTTACAGTATTCGCCAGCACTAATAAACAGACAATTACGGGTATTAGAGCATAATCCCCATTGTCCCCCAACTGAGACTTAATATAATAATAATTGGTAAGATTTATTTAGCGCCTTATGCTATTTGGCCTCTAAGCGCTTTCACAAATTGCCGCTGATCACTGTGGCCCAACCATACCATACACCATTTAGAATCATTTCTAGGGATGCAGCAGATCAGATCAGCTTCTTTTTTTTTTTTTTTCCCTTATCATCAAACTACATCGAGATAACCATCGCATCCAGGACCAGCTTTCCTCAAATATCGCTTGGGTAAATCGGGACACCCCCCAGCATTTAATTTCTTTCCAGGAACTTACACGATATGCCTAATCTCACAGTCCGCAACCGCATGCCTTTACGCAGGATGAGCACATTCACTGGAGTCGAGCGCTCTAACCGATTGAGCTATCTTGTGGCTGTTCAGCATTTAGTTTCAGTCATAAAATTCCCAACAATTTACATGAATTCATGATTATCGCGTTCGGCCCCTTGAAATGAGTCCCATTTCCCCCACAACATATTTCTGAATGCCTTTCACTGTTTGGAAAAAATATATTGATTAGTTCAATATATGAGAATACATTCATTCTGTCTTTACAAATTCTTTTGTTGAAAACAGTTTAATCCCACAAGAGGCTCACACCTGATACCTTTAGTTTCTTCAACCTTCAAAGTGAAACTCGTCCAAGTAGTATGTTATCCTTTGTGTTCAACTGACATTATCTCTGATTAGGGTGCACCAAATTGGATGGAATAAAGAGTCAAATATTTCACAGAAATTCCACATTTAGATTTCTTAAATTTTCAGTTTGATTGTATCTTTTTTTTGGGTGGCCATTCCTGTAAGCCAGTTCCCTAATTTGGCACTCGATCGGCGACTCGATAGTTTGTAGAACAGCTAGCAGAACGATCAGAAGGTATAGTACAAAAAGGAATAGGAGAAGAAAATACCACAATTTTTGTTTACACTTCCCGGCTGTACTAATTTGCCCCATGGAGAATATGCTTGGAATGTAAGAATAAATATACTGATGTTGGGAACCGGTACTCTTTTTTACGACGAATTGAACCAAGCGATACCAGTATTTTAAGTTGAAACACGAGCCGAGCCGAGTTCTTCCACGCCGGTTTCAATTCCGTTTAAAGCGAGTACCGTCCCAAAATCATACCTTTATTGTCATTCATTAAACAGCTTTATCATTTAATGTCATCTTTAACCAATTCGCGATACTTTCGGGCTTAAATACAACAAGGACCGCCACACCGCATGACCAAAAATCGAACAACCCTTTGAATGCAACGATCATACGAAACGCAACTTTGGCAGGCGCGCGCGAAGGTAGAGAATCGCGGTATGACGCGACGGCTTCAACCTAAAAATAACATAAAGAGCAGCGCGTACTACCTAATTGCGATGAACCCGTGCTCAGGCCAATGAAATTGCTTACCTTTTCACAGCTGCTTAAGAATTTCTATCGTGTGAGACAATACATTGGTTTGAGTTTTTAAAAAGTTTTAAAGCAGCAGGTGGTAACGGACGACGGAAGTTTAATGCATTCACTATTGCCAATTAACAAAAAACGTCCGAGTTTAGCGATTTTGCACTGTTGGTTCAATGTTTTGGAATTAGAAATTTGCACTTGTTCAAGCATATGTTTTTACCAGTATTCACCAAAAATACAAAATAAACCAAGTCACAAACAATCTGGAGTGCACTGTCACTCCAACAATATTAGAATTAAAGATTATGCTTTAAAATATTGTACATTTAAATTATTTGTCTATATTTGATTGCGTGTTAACCAAGTCTAGTGGGGTTTGCCTTCCCCCCTGAGATTATCATCGTTGCCTAAAGACGCTCATATAAACCAAACCAAACGGCTTGAGCAATTTGTAGGACCATACTTTGAGCTCTCATTTTAAACATGTTTGGTCAGTGCGAGGTGCCCCCAATAGATAAAATGGTGGTACTCTTTTTTTCGAATCAATGAAGTGACAAAAGAAGTGACGTAGAAGGTAACTGGTTCTATATTTTTTTCCACTTTCTGTATTTGATATCTGTGGATTTTATGTTATCATAAGTAAGGGTTAATAGAAGACTTACTGATTTTTTTGTTCCATTTTAGTTAAGTGGTTCTCAAGAAATGTTCCACTGATAAAACACTAAAATATCAGCAAAACAGACCTGTCCCACGTAACATCATTTTTCTTTTCTTAGGCATGGTTGAACACAATTGGCAAAATCAAAAGTAATTTATCTTAACGGTCTTAACCTTTCGTTTCTATCATCCACATTTCTCCCTGGATTTTGATACACTGGTAACCCTGTATGGTCATCTGTTGAACAGGCTCTGATGTATACAACATACACGCGTGTCTCTAAATTGCGTTAAATGCATCGTTTATCCGCCGTCTTAGTTCTGGTAATGTGTTTTGGGAGACCCTCATTGTAACGCCTCGATTTTACATCTCCCGTAGGCAAAAATCTAGGCGGAGTTGGGGCCATTCCAACCACAAGCCCTAATCCAATGATCCGAATTTGGAAAGAGTTCCTGAAGGCGGTTTCTAACCATTTACAGACCTGTGTCGGGGCAACCGTCGTTGAAGAACCAGGCCTACGAATTGCTCCTTTCTTGCTGCTGAAAATGGCGCTGTAACTCTTGGTTCCCAAATGTTGATTAGACTGAGATACCGGCACCATTCAAATTTCCATCAATAAAAAAAAGAAATGGGCCCATTAGGTTAGTGTTTCCCTGTAACAGCTCTAAAACTGCAACTTTCCATGCGATCATTAGGTCTGTCGTAGACAAATCATTGGGATGGTTCCCTTTTGGCGCATACTCGCTCCACTTTTGAAGCTTTCACTGAGCAGTCCTTTGGAAAAGGACATCGCCCGGTTGTGTAAGGGGAGAAGGAGGCCCTTTATACTGATCATAGTTATATGTCACCATCATTTTGAGTTGGTGTTTACAACTTCTTTATCATGTACTCAAGGTGGTGTTTTATCCCCCAAATACACTTGAATCAAGAAAAAATTAGAAAAAATATGAAGAAACTTCAGGGTGGCGGCTATTGGAAAAAGCAAAGCTTAGGCCTGCCCCAATTTCCAATTACAATTTATTAATTTAATGAAGAAACAGGAGATGTTTACATCTCCCCTTTTTGGCTCTTGTAAGTGACGCCTAGATAGACACCTTGTTGTCCTTCATAAGCTACCAGGGTTACCGAGGCAGCCCTTTATAACAAGACCCAAATACCTATTAGCTTGTCTCTTAAGATTTGGATTCTATAACCTCTTCACACCCAGCAGACTCGGGACTATCCACAACATGGCCCATGACCGCGTTATATGGCTAATAAATTCATAATTCCCATGACGCAGTTCAATAGCTCATTCACCATTGTAAATTGAGCAATACATCCCCTGAATTTTAGTATGAATTTATTTACCCCCAGAACATGCACTGGTCAGCTGTTGTTACCATGGTGCCCATCCAAGGCTAACTGAACTGAGCCCTTGGTATATTAGCATGCCTTACCTCACATGTGGTATGTATGTGTATAATAGGTGGTTGTTTTTCTTTTTGGCAATTCATTGATGTTCAGAGCCCCAGAAAAAAAATGCAAAAATGGGACAAATCCTCACGTGCGAAGGATTGTAGTTGGGCCGTAAAATGATGTGCCATTCTTGAGAATGATTAAAGTTCTCGTTCAACAAAAGATATCTGGCTTTTCAGATTGAAAAAGCTCGCCCTGACCACAAGACAGAAAACTGGGTATTTAGCACAACTGCAATGCTATGATTTCAAGATTGAAAAGCCAAAACAAACATTTTTATTGTACATACTTATCATTCCATCATGAAAAAAGACCCATGGACAAGTCTGTTTTTTGCTGCCTCATTGTTCGTTGGAAACCATATCTTGAAACCTGGAAAACCACTCAACCAAAATGATATTTTTTCAGGGCAAGATGCTCAATTACCATTCTTTATATAAAATCAAATATCATTCAAAAAGTTTTGGGTAAATTTTTTCTTGGGTTACCCTGTATGTTTATACTAAATGTGGTCGAAGGGTTTACACCCGGGTGGGAAAAAAACTTCTTCGGCATATTCATTTCTATACCACCACTACCTGGACTGCAAATCCCTAAAACCAACCTTCGTAGCTTGTATACAACATTATGTAATCATGCTTATGATTATCAAACAATCACACGAATTACAAACCCAACTTTCACTTCGAATTACCCTACCTCGTTGGAAAATGCCTTTTAAATTAAAAATCTAATCCCATGGATCCTTTCAAAAATCCCACTTGTTAGCCTAATCAACTAATAAATTATGGTCACCAAACGTGATTACAAAACCCTTAAAAACTTTAATAGCCTTTACAGACACGTGTGAACAGAAATAGTTGTCTTTTTTGGTTTGACAGTTTAAGATGAGGCTTTTTCTTCAAGTAAATGTGCTAGATCGCTAAATTGAATTCAAGATTGATTCAAACTTTACCGAACTTTTACCAGATATAGCTCATTAAAGCAATTTGGCACATTGTTGAAGAGCGGCCCGCCCAATTTTCAAAATTTTGATATTTTTACACGTTCGATTGGCTATTATCTAGGAAATTATACCTCGAACGAGAATGCTCAACATGCGTATTTATCACAAAATCTCGTGTTGTAATTAGAATTGGGATCCCCAATTGGACTTAACGGCAGAGCTGGAAATGTTACGTTTAATGTCCGGCCTGATGAACTAGTGCCACCCCTCGAGAAATAACCTCTAACTTGACTTGCCCGAACTATTAAAAACTATGGATGAGCGTAGACGCGTACATGGCGGCTATTTTCCCGGCTATTTTCACATTGGAAGGCCGTTCCAGCAGCCGTTGAATTAATTATCGGGGATCCCCCGATATTACTTATTCTAGTTACAAAATTAATTCCTGTCCGTGTGTGACACAGACATTTTCGAGCTTAACCATTCACATTATAGCTTACTAGCCATTTTACCATGCAACCGTGTAAAATTCTCAAATTTTTGAAAAATTGGGGGCGCCCTTCAAAAAAACTGTGGCTAATAATTGCTTTAAAGACTACCCGATCCGAAAAAAATACTTTAGTTAAAACAACGCTTCTTTGTCTTTTTACACAGTCTCGATCAAGTTCTGGTTTGCTTTTTTACGATTCGTTGATGATCATCGCCTCTGCTGGTAACTTTGACAACTTACAAGAGTGGTACTACTTTAGAACCTCAACCTCCTCTATTTTCTTGTGGAAGTCTAATGCAGAACGCAGTACTTCGCATCTTCATGTGGATTCTTGGTGGGAGTGCAGTTGTTGGGAATGCCTTTGTGGTGGTTATGCGCGATTACAAGAAAGGCAATCTACTACTACAACTACGAAACAACGGTTGTTCATTTCTAATCTTGGAATATCTGATTTCCTGAGTTAGTTTATATATGATTTTAATTGCGTCAGCAGATGTATATTACGGGAGGATTACTACAGCTATCTGAAATTGCGATCTGTGTCATTTGCAGGCTGGCAAGCTTGGTTAGCATTGCTGTCCCGTGACGCGGTCGTTTTCTTCATTACTTAATTAGCTTTGATAGATATCTTTGGTATTAATTTTCCCTTACGTGAGGTTCAGTTGAGATCTATATCTTCAAAGCTGGCTGTAATTGTTATTTGGAATCATAGTCTTTTATGGCAATGGTTCCTCATAATTGCTATCCCTGATTCAGATTGGTATGACCTTTCAGACGTGTTGGTTGGGTTACCGCTTATACACGTCCTACTAATTATAAAATACACGAAAATGTCGTTGGGAAAACGCCTTTGCCGTTTGCCAGTTCCTGATGATTCCAAGCCAGCCTGGTATTTTTCCATCGGCATATTTTTTAGGTTAAATTTGGTTTGCTTTCTTGGACGATATTTTTGCTGTTACGTCATGTATTTGTCCTGTAAAGAAATCCGGAAAGCGTCCAGCGTAATACAAATATGACGACGAAGTTAAGATGGCCATTCAAATGGCTGCATTGTAGTGAACGGATTTCTGTGTTGGTTTTTCCCCGTGATTACATGGGCATCCTCTCCCAAGCACGTCGGTAGTTATACCATTGGTCATGTACATTTGGTCTGTGGTATTCATTCTGCCGATTAATTCCTCTTTGAATCCTTTTCTCTACACTTTTGCTTCGTTATTTCAGACCAAAACAAACGTAAACGACACAGAAAATGCGTCCAATGAAATGAAAACCGTTAGTTCTTAAGTACAATTAAGAGTTCAATTATCAAAAGGAAGTAGATGAATAGAAATCCGTTGTCTTTAATGTCCAAGAAGCATGTACGTAGAATAGAGGTTTCAAAGAGTTCAACAACTTCCGTGTGTTTGTCCTAGGGCAAGAAGAAAAATGGAAAAAAATGTAAATAACACATTCAATTTAGGTAGAGTATGAGTTTTTCGCATTTGTGTAGGGGATATGTTGTAAAAAAGTCCTGTAGGTGGCGAAGTTGGTCCAGTGTGCGTCCTATGTGACAAGTTTGACATTGCAGATCTTAGAACGCCTTTTAAAAATTAAACAGACTTTAAAACTAAAAAGAGCAGTAAATATTGATTTACTTCATTTATTGGCCATAATGATGATGTCAAGGTGGTTAACAGGGACACCAAATAAAAATACACTTTTGATCAGTTTTAAATAGTGGAGGATTGGCTGGCAGTTTTAATCCATTTAATAATAAAATATATGAAACGGGACTGCCCAATATAGTTTAAAGCTAGGAAAACATAAATTCCCGATCGATGCCTATGTGACTACAACATGCGCAGGCATACTTGTTGTCATATGTTTACCATTGAGGTAGCTGTGTAGCCCTATGATATACACGGTGAGAGCTCAAAAAAAAGTACCACCAAATTGAGCGATTTTTCATGGAAACACTGTATCTGTGCTTTCATACATTTTTCTTTTGTATTACATTTCCTGTTTTGTTAGCTATCATATAAAAATTACGGCATTATTTTAAAGTTGATTGACGCGGTCGAACGTTAACAACGCACAGAAAGTGAAAGTACCAAATGTGAGAGATCGAACAAATTACACGCTAGAGGAACCAAGAGTACTCTGGTTGAAGTCGGTTTTGAGTATTTGGCAGATATCGGCCATTAAATGAAACATTTGAATGTCAGGGACACCAGTGACGTAACCAGTTTGGGTGAGGGCGGGGGGGGCGGGGGTAAGGGAGGGATCCGTATCTCAAAAACATTTGCCCCCAACCCCTTTCTGTCCCCAATGGAGTCAGGAAAAGTAGACCATTGATAGTATCGACAGGTTACCGTGTTCACCTTTGTGAAGGTGTTTAGTGATGCCCCAAAAGTTAAATGGTTCCCATCGCCTCTGGCCCACTCCCAAACTGAAAATGTTGGTTACATCGTTTGGGTAAGAAAATGAAACATGCAGATATCAAAATAATAATCTAAATTCAATATTTAGATTGAAGCAACAAGTTGAAGATCTTTTTAACTTGATTGATTTACACGTAGTAAAAATTTGCAAAAAGATAGGGATGGATAACAGATTAAAGCATTAGAAATTTCCATTTTTTGAAAGATATATCCTGTTAATTTCATTAAATCTTTGTATCTTACCATGTTATGCATAGCATTTTAAAAAGGCGCCAAAGAAAATCAACCCGTATTATTTGGAGCCCTCACGCTGCCGTAGTAATGAGTGTATTGAGACCTCATG